>WNWK01002150.1:0-122500 GCA_009830355.1 Cherax destructor | reverse complement strand
TTTTTTTTTCAATAATAACATTGAAATTGAATTTGTAATGACTCATGAAGACTAAAGATCGCGGACCTGAGGTAAAAAAAAAAGTGGGATGGATGGTGATATATATCTGCCGAGAGAGTTTGATCATGTTTACATTTATGGAAGGGGTAGATAAATCCTACTGTGCATTGTAAACATCCGACTCTGAATGTTCAAAGCGAACGACCCCCTCTGGCACAGTCTTCCTTCCTTCCAGTTTACACAAGGTACAAACGTCGTTCTCCTCCCTTGTGTAAACACAACAGAGATGGGACCTTCGCTCTGCATTTCAAACACAGAGAATTAAATAATTTTATTTCCACTTTTTTTCCTCCTTGTCTTATGTTTGCTTCGGAGTACGAATTGAAAGAATATCCAGAGAACTGGAACGACATTCACAAGAGCTGGGAGAAGATGAAGTAGAAAAAACATCAAGAACTGGAAGAAGTATGGAAAAAGTTGAGTGAATGAACATCAGTGAGAACTTCATGCACAATAGGGAGCCCTCCAAGAACCTGGAAAGTTCTCCGTGAACCTGAGGAACAACTCAGTCACACTGGATGAACCAACGTAATCAGGAAGGTACCCTAATGATATGAAGATCATCTGCAGTTCAAAAATAAGAGAGCACCTGGAAGATTATTAAAAAAAGAGAGCATCTGGAACATCACTGAAAGAAAAAAGAGAGCATCTAGAAGATCATTGAAATGAAAGTAACTGGAAGATCATTGAAAAAAGAGCATCTAGAAGATCAATGGAAAAAAAGGAACATCTGGAGGCCCACTGAAAAAAAAGAGTAAACCATTTCAAAAGCTATACACACACATCTAAGCCCCGGGACAACCTGCAAGGAACACCAGGAACACTCGGACAACTGGAGGATCACCCGGAGCATCTGGAAACACAAGCCACTGAATCAACACACTTCAAATAACTGCCCATAGAAATGAGTACATGTAGACAGAAGAATCAACCCATCTTGTGGTTGTAATTCATTACTGGGACTCGTTATTCCTTTACTACCTTAATTTATCTTGTTTCTCTACATATTCTTTAGGCTTTTATAGTCCATTAGTTTATCAGTAGCCTCATTTCCTCTATTTCATGTATTTTTTTCCATACCCTGCTAGTCTGTGTCAATGATCAAATTCATGTATCTCTTTCTCTCTCTCATTCTTATACACAGGGTTCTTTACAAGGTTAGGTTTAGGGTTTCTAACTTTATTTTGCAAAGTAAGAGCTGTTACCCTATTTCTGTCTGTCTGTCTCTCTGTCTCTGTCTGTCTCTCTGTCTGTCTCTCTAACTGTGCTCTACCTGTATTATATCTCTCTGTCTGAGGAGCTCACTGGAAATAAGCTACAGCTGCTTGACCTCTCATGACCTTCCTGGGTTGTTAGTATACCTGGCAAAGCAATTCTAACAGTATCCTTCCTCTACAGGGAGATTTATCTCCTTTGCCCACAAGGAGCATCATCACTCTGCCTTGAAACCTTCTTCAGCACCTGGAGCACTTGTGTCCTCTTACAAGAGCGCTGAAGCTGTTTCGTCTATAAAGGCGTCTATTCCGTGTGTAAAGGCCTCTGTTCTGTCTTTAAAGACCTCTGTTTCGTCTTTAAAGGAGTCTGTCCCATTAATAAAGGTATCCACAAGTCAAGTATTCACCCTTCAGATGTTCACAAGTCAGGTGTTCACAAGTCAGGTGTTCACAAGTCAGGTGTTTACCAGTCAGGTGTTCACCAGTCAGGTGTTTACCAGTCAGGTGTTCACAAGTCAGGTGTTCACCAGTCAGGTGTTCACCAGTCAGGTGTTCACCAGTCAGGTGTTCACCAGTCAGGTGTTAGGTTTAAAACAATATATATAGCAAAAAGTGCCTAAACTTGTAGATTTTTTTTAGACACTTTTCATTTTCTCCTTATCTCCCTATATATCAACTTATCTCCATCTCCTAATCTCTAGATTTATCATCTCCTTGTGTTTATCTCTTTCATCCTTCTGTCGCGATTACTACTGAGAATCTCACAATATGACGACCTGTGTGTGACTCCACAGAGATCTGCTCTCTCTCTCTCTCTCTCTCTCTCTCTCTCTCTCTCTCTCTCTCTCTCTCTCTCTCTCTCTCTCTCTCTCTCTCTCTCTCTCGTCTTTCCCATCTACGTTTCCCTTCCCTCTCCCCTCTCTGCCTTCCCATGTCCACATACTACTCCATCCTCTCTATTCCTCTCTCTATTACACACTCACTCTTCCTCCACACCTCCCTCTCTCAATTCAGACTATTTTTTTTTCTTCCATGGCTCACACTCCATTAATTCTCTCCTTCCCCTTTACAATACCCCTTATATGAACCCTGCCTCACCTTGCTCAACCTCACCCCTCCCCGCTCCGCTCCTCCCAGAGTCAGCTGATCCTACATGGTCAGCTGATCTTACACAGCTGATCGTGGGGTCAGCTGATGCAACACAGCTGATGGTGAACAATGATTTTAACCTTTATATATAACAAAAATAAATTTCTTGCACTGTGACAGTTCATTCTGCACATCTGATCTCACATAAGCGGTCGATTCCACACCACATCCGGTCGATTCCACAACACATCCGGTCGATTCTACACCACATCCGGTCGATTCCACACCACATCCGGTCGATTCCACACCACATCCGGTCGATTCCACACCACATCCGGTCGATTCCACACTACATCCGGTCGATTCCACACTACACATCCGGCCGACGGAATGCAACTCACGTCACTCAGTGTGATGACCCTGATTATCATTAGAGCATCCGGCAGCATCCACGCCCTAGGTCTCCCGTCCCAACCTTCCCATATATCGCCTCTCCCTTCAACCACGCCCAAAGCAACCCCACCCCCCACCAAACCACCCCGACCCCTAAACACCTTCCCCGTCCCTATCCTTTCCCGGTGTTGCCGTCGCCTGACCAGGATTTCATTTGTATGGAAATCGAGGAAGTCAGTCACAGGTCAGTTCTCTGTTGTTTCAACTCTAAAGTTGACAGAAGATTTTGCAGCGTTGACGCGAAGGCTGAGGCAGCTCACCGCCTCTCCCACACTTCCTGCTGGAGGTGTGGGAGCAATGAGAGGTCTTGGGCTGTCGGTAGGAAGAAAGGAAGGAAGGAAAGAAGGTAGGAAGGAAGGGAGGGAATGAGCGAAGGATAAGGTGAATTGGGTCTCCAGGTGACACGTCAGTCACTAATCTGTGTTGTTGTGGTCGATGCTGTCATATGTTAGGTTTAGGATAATATTTTTAACTACTCTGTGTACGAGTGTGTGTGTGTGTGTGTGTGTGTGTGTGTGTCAGAGAGAGAGAGAGAGAGAGAGAGAGAGAGAGAGAGAGACAGACAGAGACAGAAACACAGAGACAGAAACAGACAGAGACAAAGACTATGTTGAATCTTCATTGACTACATTTATTAAGCTGTTCAAACCTTTAACGACAATTGAGAAAGGAGAGAAAGTTACCCAAGAGGCTTCCATAAATATTATTTTAGGCCTAGCCCAACATCTGATACATTTAGGCTCAATACAAATATGAAACAAAAGGAACGGTACTAGTTTAGCAATAGAGTTGCACGTGTGACCACGCTGAAAGGGGAGGGGAATAGGTCTAGTCACCGAACATGGAGCAGTAGGCCTACTGAGGCTCTATTGCCTGGTCTGCGTAAACAAAGTCCTTTCCGCATCTAAATTAGTATCTACTCAAGAGGGTCTTCAGTGAGGCTGAAAAAATCTCAGTGTTACCTGTCTCATAGAGACAGGTCACATAGAAGGATCAGGTACCAGCGTGGGAGTCATGTCACAGAGAAGGTTCAGGTACCAGTTCGGAGTCAGGTCAAAGAGAAGGCACAGGTACCAGCGTAGGAGTCAGGTCATAGGGAAGGCTCAGGTACCAGCGTGGGAGTCAGGTCACAGGGAAGGCTTAGGTACCAGCGTAGGAGTCAGGTCCCAGGGAAGGCTCAGGTACCAGCGTGGCAGTCAGATCTCAGGGAAGGCTCAGGTACCAGCGCGGGAGTCAGGTCACAGAGGAAGGCTCAGATACCAGCGTAGGAGTCAGGTCACAGAAAAAAGGCTCAGAAACCAGCGTGTGAGTCAGGTCACAGAGGAAGGCTCAGGTACCAGCGTGGGATTCAGGTCACATAGAAGGCTCAGATACAAGCGTGAGAGTCAGGTCACATAGGAGACTCAGGTACCAGTGTGGGAGTCAGATCGCAGGGAAAGCTCAAGTACCAGCGTGGGAGTCAGATCACAGAGAAGGCTCAGGGACCAGCATGAGTGTCAGGTCACATAGAAGGCTCAGGTACCAGCGTGGGAGTAAGGTCACAGGGAAGGCTCAGGTACCAACGTGGGAGTCAGGTCACAGAGGAAGGCTCAGATACCAGCGTAGGAGTCAGGTCACCAATAAAAAATTCAGGTACCAGCGTGAGAGTCAGGTCACAGAGGAAGGCTCAGGACCAGCTGGAGTCAGGTCACAGAAGGTCAGGTACCGGTGGAGTCAGGTCACAGAAGCTCAGGTACCAGCTGGGAGCAGGTCACAAGAAGGCTCAGGTACCAGCGTGGGAGTCAGGTCATAGAAGGCTCAGGTTCCAGCGTGGATTCAGGTCACAGGAAGGCTCAGGTACCAGCGTGGATTCAGGTAAGAAGGCTCAGGTACCAGGTGGGAATAAGGTCACATGAAGGCTTAGGTACTAGCGTGGGAGTCAGGTCACAGGGAAGGCTCAGGTACCAGCGTGGGAGTCAGGTCACAGAGAAGGATTAGGTACCAGCATGAGAGTCAGGTCACAAAGAAGGATCAGGTACCAGTGTGGTAGTCAGATCACAGGGAAGGCTCAGGTACAAGGGTGGGAGTCAGGTCACAAAGAAGGCTCAGGTACCAGCGGGGAGTCAGGTCACGGGAAGCTCGGTACAGGTGGAGTCAGGTCAATGAAGGCTCAGGTACCAGCTGGAGTAGTCACAGGAAGGCTCAGGTACCCTGGAGTCAGGTCACAAGAAGGCTCAGGTACCAGCGTGGGAGTCAGGTCACAGAGAAGGCTCAGGTACCAGCGTGGGAGTCAGTCAATGAAGCCAGGTACCAGCGTGGAGTCAGGTCACAGGAATCTCAGGTACCAGCATGAGTCAGGCCCAAGAAGGCTCAGGTACCAGCGTGGGAGTCAGATCACAAGGAAGGCTCAGGTACCAGCGTGGAGTCAGGTCACAAAGAAGGCTCAGGTACCAGCGTGGGAGTCAGGTCACAAAGAAGGCTCGGGTACCAGCGTGGGAGTCAGGTCATAGTGAAGGCTCAGGAACCAGCATGTGAGTCAAATCACAGGGAAGGGTCAGGTACCGGCGTGGAGTCAGGTCACAGGGAATTCTCAGGTACCAGCATGGGAGTCAGGTCACAAAGAAGGCTCAGGTACCAGCGTGGGAGTCAGGTCATATAGAAGGCTCAGGTTCCAGCGTGGGATTCAGGTCACAGGGAAGGCTAAGGTACCAGCGTGGGATTCAGGTCACAGGGAAGGCTCAGGTACCAGCGTGGGAATAAGGTCACATGGAAGGCTCAGGTACCAGCGTGGGAGCCAGGTCACAGAGGGAGGCTCAGGAACCAGCGTGGGAATCAGGTCACAGAGGAAGGCTCAGGTACCAGCGAGGGAGTCAGGTCACTGGGAAGACTCAGGTACCAGTGTGGTAATCAGGTCACAGGGAAGGCTCACGTACCAGCGTGGAAATCAGGTCACAGAGGAAGGCTCAGGTACCAGCGAGGGAGTCAGGTCACTGGGAAGACTCAGGTACCAGCTGGGGAGGTCAATAGGAAGGCTCAGGTACCAGCGTGGGAGTCAGGTCACAGGAAGGCTCAGGTACCAGCTGGATTCAGGTCACAAGGAAGGCTCAGGTACCAGCATGGGAGTCAGGTCACAAAGAAGGCTCAAGTACTAGCGTCGGAGTCAGGTCACAAAGAAGTCTCGAGTACCAGCGTGGGAGTCAAATCACAGGGAAGGGTCAGGTACCGGCGTGGGAGTCAGGTCACAGGGAATTCTCAGGTACCAGCATGAAAGTCAGGTCACGAAGAAGGCTCATGTACCAGCGTGGGAGTCAGGTCACATAGAAGGCTCAGGTACCAGCGTGGGAGTCAGGTCACAGGGAAGGCTCACGTACCAGGGTGGGAGTCAGGTCACAGGGAAGGCTCAGGTACCAGCGTGGGAATTAGATCACAGGGAAGGTTCAGGTACCAGCTTGGGAGTCAGGTCACCGGGAATGTTCAGGTATCAGCGTGGGAGTCAGGTCACAGGCAAGCCTCAGATACCAGCGTGGGAGTCAGGTCACAGGTAAGCCTCAGGTACCAGCGTGGGAGTCAGGCCACAGGCAAGCCTCAGGTACCAACTGGAATATGTCACAGACCAGACACGAAATAAAGTTTACTAATACAACACTAACAATTTTTTTGAGTTTCAATGAACATTGTGCTTAATGGGGCTAATATTATGGCGGCATTAAATTCATTTAAAAATATTAATGTATTAATAGTTCACTTAAGTTAGACACAAAGATTATATTTTACAAATAACTCGAACATTGGAGAGAGTAAAGCTCACAACGACGTTTCAGACAGACTGACCGAAAATAGTGAGTGAGCCAGTGTATATAAGCGAGGAGGAGAGGGACTGGTAGTGGTAATGCTGGTAGTGGTAGTGGTAATGCTGGTAGTGGTAGTGGTAATGCTGGTAGAGGTAATGCTGGAAGTGATAGTGGTAATGCTTGTAGGGATAGTGGTAATGCTGGTAGTGATAGTGGTAATGATGGTAGTGGTAATGCTGGTAGTGATAGTGGTAATGCTGGTAGTGGTAATGCTGGTAGTGGTAATGCTGGTAGTGGTAATGTTGTTAGTGGTAATGCTGGTAGTGGTAATGCTGGTAGTGGTAATGCTGGTAGTGGTAATGCTGTTAGTGGTAATGCTGGTAGTGATATTGGTAATTATGGTAGTGGTAATGCTGCTAGGGGTAATGCTAGTAGTGATAGTGGTAATGATGGTAGTGGAAATGCTGGTAGGGGTAATACTGATAGTGATAGTGGTAACGCTGGTAGTGGTAGTTCACTGACTCTGAAATTTCCACTCTTCGTAATTGGTTCTCTCGTCTTGGCTACCCTTCCCATTTCATAAACTCTGCCTACTCACGTGCTAAACGGACTTGATTTTCTCCCAAACTCTCTACTCCTGTGAAATCTCTTGTCCTCTGCCTTCCCTATAATTCCAGTCTTTCTAATCTTAACAACTCTCTCCGTTCTTTAGACATCAAACTTACTTTTCGCCAGACTAACACTCTTCGCAGAAATCTAGTTCGTACCTCTCCCCCTACAATTGATGCCCCTGGTTTTTACTCTTATCCCCTTCAATACTTTGGAGAAACTGGTTCTCTTTCTGACAGACTCAAGGAGCATAAAAGTAGTGTTAGACTTGCCGACACCAATAATGCTCTTTTCTGTCATGTTAGAGATCACAGTCATCCTATTGACTGGTCTTCTGCCAAAACTGTCTATCCTACTTCTAGCCTTCACAGTCGTCGTCTTGTTGAGTCATCCCTTATATAAAGCTTTCCTTTCGTGAATCTTAGTCGTGGCTTTGTCTCTGTAGATGCCTTCTTTTCTCATTACATTGTCAAATGCTCCAAACTTCAGAACACTCGTGACTTTGACCTGATTCTTTCTTCTCTACCTACCTCTTCTCCTTTCGTTTTTTTCCATATTTCTTTGTTTCCTTCCTTCTGCCTTGTCTGTTCTGTCCTTCAGTCCTCATTCCCCCGTGTTTATGGTCTTACCCCCTGTGGACCTTTAGCTCTCCTGCAGTGCTTATTTTTCTTGGTAAGTAAGATACATAGGCAACAGTTAGGCGTCTTCATTCCGAAACGTTTCGCCTACACAGTAGGCCTTTTCAGTCGAGTAGAAGCCTACTGTTTAGGCGATACGTTTCGGAATAAAGATGCCTAACTGTTGCCTATGTGTCCTACCAACCTGTCGGTATCGTATACCATTTTGATATTCACCCCCTTTACTTGCCCTTCGACTTACCCTACTTTTACGACTACCACGTTTTTATTACTGTTATTGCTTCTACATTTTCTACTACTATTATTACTAACATTATTCTCCCCCCTCTTTCGTTCCCCTTTCTATCTCTTGTGGCAAAAACTACTCCCCCTACTACTTCTACTACCACTACTACTTCCACTACCAGCATTACCACTGCCACTACTTCTTATTCTTCCCCTCTTACTCCCGTCCCCGTCCTTCTCGCCTTTATATACTGGATCCCTCACTCTCTTCTGTCAGTGTGACTTGTGAATGATACAAATAGGACCGAAACGTCGCCATAAGTCTCTCTTCTATGTGCGGGTTATTTGTGTATTGTTCCAGTCACGGTATTGAGCCTTTTTGTTCTTTAATGATTATATTACACCTGAGAGAGAATGAAGATTATTAATCAGGAGACTTACAAATGAGAGCCAGGCAGCGAGTACCAGGTATAATCTATTTTTGCATATTATCTATTTTTGCCTGCCACTCAGGAAAGTTCTATTTATGTATTTTTGCCTGCCACTCAGGTAAGTTCCATTCCACTCGTCAACTCACTTTGTTAACTCTCCCAGCAGCCAGACAGTTAACTCTGGAGGAGGAGGAGGAAGAGGACGAGGAGGAAGAGAAGGATGAGAAGATGCATATCTGGAGGAGGAAGAGGAGGATGGGAAGAGGCGCATCTTCTCCCCTAACCAAACCTTCATCCTGAGTCCTCACTACAATCACTGCCAACTACCAATTAACTGTTCACCTGTATTAACAAAAAAAAAACAATGTTGACACGATTCATACAGGTATATCTATACTCATTGTTTACAAAGATGGTTAAGAGTTGCCCTAAGACGAAACTTGCCAAGAGAAAACAACTAATCAGGGAACAGGTGAAGATTTGAAGCCAAGTCGAGTGAGTCTTAAAACTCACAGGCCAGTGCGTTAACCACTTGACCAGCTGTTAGGAACAAAACAAGAAAGAGAGAGAGAGAGAGAGAGAGAGAGAGAGAGAGAGAGAGAGAGAGAGAGAGAGAGAGAGAGAGAGAGAGAGAGAGAGAGAGAGAGAGAGAGAGAGAGAGAGAGAGAGAGAGAGAGAGAGAGAGGAGAGAGGGGGGGGGGGAGAGAGGAGAGAGAGAGAGAGAGAGAGAGAGAGAGAGAGAGAGAGAGAGATGAACCCGCGAGACAGAATCTATTACTCTCTACAAGAGCGTTTGATCATAGATTTACCCAGCTAGGAATATTTCTGCACACCATAGGGAGGTTAGCATGGGCCACCGCTGTGACCACAAACGCAAGACAATGACTCTATAACACCCACGCTAATGAGTCACTCATTGGCCCTCAAAAAACTGACTTGACCGACAATGTGACCACAATAGGCATTACTAGGAGTATTTTGTTTACCTCGGGTTAACTTACAAAATACAACAAGCATTTTAAGTGGTCCGGATCAGGTACCAGCGTGGGAGCACCAGGGAGTACCAGGTATTAGCGTGAGAGTACCGGGGATTACCAGGTACTAGCATGGGAGCACCAGGGAGTAACAGGTACTAGCGTGGGAGCACCAAGAAGTACCAGGTACCAGCGCGGGAACACATGGGAGTATCAGGTACTGGCGTGGGAGCACCAGGGAGTAACAGGTACTAGCGTTGGAGCACCAAGAAGTACCAGGTACCAGCGCGGGAGTACCAGGTACCAGCGCGGGAACACAAGGGAGTATCAGGTACTGGCGTGGGAGCACCAAGAAGTACCAGGTACCAGCGCGGGAGTACCAGGTACCAGCGTGGGAGTACCAGGTACCAGCGTGGGAGTACCAAGTACCAGCGTGGGAGTACCAGGTACCAGCTGGGGAGTACCAGGTACCAGCGTGGGAGTACCAGGAGCACCAGGTACCAGCGTGGGAGTACCAGGAGTACCAGGTACCAGCGTGGAAGTACCAGGTACCAGCGTAGGAGTACCAGGAGCACCAGGTACCAGCGTGGGAGTACCAGGAGTACCAGGTACCAGCGTGGGAGTACCAGGTACCAGCTGGGGAATACCAGGTACCAGCGTGAGAGTACCAGGTACCAGCGTGAGAGTACCAGGTACCAGCGTGGGAGTACCAGGTACCTGCGTGGGAGTACCAGGTACCAGCTTGGGAGTACCAGGTACCAGCTGGGGAGTACCAGGTACCAGCGTGGGAGTACCAGGAGCACCAGGTACCAGCGTGGGAGTACCAGGAGTACCAGGTACCAGCTTGGGAGTACCAGGTACCAGCGTGGAAGTTCACATCATGCAATGTGGTGTCGAGGGAGGCAAAAAAATGAGGACAAAATTACCACACGTTACTTGATTATGTTGATGTTGTGGTGGTGGTGATGGTGGTGGTGGTAGTAGTGATGGTGGTGGTGATGGTGGTGGTGATGGTGGTGGTGGTGGTAGAGGTGGTAGTGGTGGTGGGTTGTAGTGGTGGCTGTAGGGTGGTTGTAGTGGTGGTTGTAGTGGTGGTTGTAGTGGTTGTTGTAGTGGTGGTTGTAGTGGTGGTTGTAGTGGTGGTTGTAGTGGTGGTTGTAGTGGTGGTTGTAGTGGTTGTTGTAGTGGTGGTTGTAGTGGTGGTTGTAGTAGTTGTTGTAGTGGTGGTTGTAGTGGTGGTAGTGGTGACTGTAGTAACAAAAGAGATGCACAGAGGACAAAATTTCAGGAAAAACCTAAATAATATAGAAGACAGAAGACTCACAAAGGATAGAGAGAGGATGGGGGAATGAAGACAAGCCAAAAAAAAAAATGAAGGCACACGACTCAATAAAGGGAGGAAGGGAGGCGTTGGGAAGGGAAATAGAGGGAGACAGAAGAGAGAGAGAGAGAAAGAAAGAGAGTTACAGTTTGCGACATCTATTAAGATAAGATATTTCCAGAGAATACTAGAAGGTCAACTTATTGATTCCCCCTTAACATCTAGTCTATTTCTGGCTTCGTAACAGTTTCTCAGAGAGCATTCTAGCCCAGTTAGCCCGTCAGTTGTGAGGCTTCTCAATAACACTTTTGGATTGCAAATGGATGAATACAAAATAACTAAATAAAAGATGAGATCTTTAATAACAAAGTTGTCTAGGTGGTAATAATTACA
This sequence comes from Cherax destructor, assembly GCA_009830355.1. Lineage (NCBI taxonomy): Eukaryota > Metazoa > Arthropoda > Malacostraca > Decapoda > Parastacidae > Cherax > Cherax destructor. The sequence goes on along the minus strand of WNWK01002150.1, from coordinate 111,323 downwards.
GAATGTAACTTGAATAATTAAGGAGATGTAACTTATTATACTTATTTATCATAGTTTTTCTGTCCGTATAATCATATGTTGCTATGGGCACATTTGATAAGATGATAAGATAAGGTGATATGTACCGTCTGGAACGTTGATATGTTGATGAGATGAACTCATTAAACCAAGAATAATAGTGTGTAATGTGTGTGTTAGTGTAAGTGCTCGGATTGACTTAACTTAGAACATAAGAAAGAAAGAACACTGCAGCAGGCCTGCTGACCCATACGAGGCAAGTCCATCACTCCCCGGCTTAGACCTGACTACCTGGAGTTAACCCTCTCCAGGTAAATTCCAGGAAGTCAGGTCACTTCCACTTAAGGAATGAGCACGGCATAAGACCTAGCAGCACAATCTAGTCAGGTCCAACCTACACCCACCCACACCCACTCATGTATTTTTCTAACCTATTTTTAAAACTACACAACGTCTTAGCTTCTATGATGGTACTCGGGAGTTTGTTTCACTCATCCACAACTCTATTACCAAACCAGTGCTTTCCTATATCCTTCCTGAATCTGAACTTTTCAAACTTAAAACCATTGCTGCGAGTCCTGTCTTGGCTAGATATTTTCAGCACGCTATTTACATCCCCTTTATTTATTCCTGTTTTCCATTTATACACCTCAATCATATCCCCCCTAATTCTACGCCTTTCTAGAGAGTGCAGATTTAGGGCCCTCAGTCTATCCTCATAGGGAAGATTTCTGATACATGGGATCAACATTGTCATCCTCCTCTGTACGTTTTCCAGTGCATTTATATCCATTCTGTAATACGGTGACCAGAACTGTGCAGCATAATCTAAATGAGGCCTAACCAAGGATAAATAGAGTTAAAGAACAACCTGAGGACTTCTCTTATTTATACTTCTTCATATGAAGCCAAGGATTCTGCTAGCTTTCTTACGAACACTTATGCACTGTTGTCTTGGTTTCAGATTACTGCTAACCAGAACTCCTAAATCCTTTTCGCAATCACAAGTATTAAGATCTACATTATTCAGTTTATATGTGGCATGGTTATTGTCCTTCCCAACATTTAGAACTTTGCATTTGTCTACATTAAACTGCATCTGCCACTTCTCCAACCACTGCATGTCTATTCAAATCATCCTGGAGTGCTCTAATGTCCTCATTAGAATGAAATGGACGGTCTATTTGGGTGTCATCATCAAATTTGCTTATGTTGCTATTTATTCCCTCATCTATGTCGTTTATGTAAATTGTGAACAACAAGGGGCCCAAAACTGACCCTTGTGGGACACCGCTTGAGACGTGCTCCCATTCTGATTTCTCCCCATTTATACAAACTCTCTGCTGCCTATTTGTCAACCATGCCTCTACCCAGGAAAAAATTTCTCCCCCAATTCCGTGTGCCTTAAGTTTCCTCAACAGCCTCTGATGTGGAACTCTATCGAAAGCCTTACTGAAGTCCATATACGCAATATCATATTCATTACCATGATCTACCTCCTCAAACATCTTAGTGAAAAAAGTTAGTAAATTCGTAAGACAGGAACGCCCCTTTGTAAAACCGTGTTGAGATTCATTAATCAATTTATGCCTTTCAAGATGGCTACGAATTGCCTCGGCAATTATTGATTCCATAAATTTACCAACTATGGAGGTAAGGCTTATTGGTCTATAGTTCGAAGCTAAGGACCTGTCACCTGCCTTGTAAATAGGTATTACATTTGCCATTTTCCACTTGTCTGGCACTATGCCAGTTTGTAGTGATATATTGAAAATATTTGCCAAAGGTTTGCTAAGTTCCTCTTTACATTCCTTTAAAACCCTTACAAACAGTTCATCAGGGTCTGGGGATTTGTTAGGTTTTAATTTCTCTATTTGTCTGAGGACCATGTCACTAGTTACCCCAATAGTGCATAGTTTATTATCGTCCTGTTCTACATAATTTATTACTTCTGGAATTTCGCTAGTATCTTCCTGAGTAAAAACTGAGAGGAAGTAAGTATTGAAAATTTCACACATATCCTTATCACTGTCAGTGATCTGACCTGAGTTACTCTTAAGTGGGCCTATCTTGTCCCTAATCTTACTTCTGTATACCTGAAAGAACCCTTTTGGGTTAGTCTTCGAATCCCTTGCGACCTTAGCCTCATAATCCCTTTTTGCTTTTCTTATTCTTTTTTTTATTTCTCTCTTTAATTGAAAATATTGATTTATAATCTGCCCTTTCCCTCTTTTGATACGCCTATATATGCCTCTCTTTTGACCAAAGAGATGTTTTAATCTATTGTTCATCCATTTAGGATCATTTTTGTTAGATCTAATTTCCCTACTTGGAACAAAAGTTGTCTGGGCAGCTAGAACTACGCTCTGAAAAACGTCATATTGGCAACCAAAACCACCTACCTGACCCATAGTCAGATCATCCCAATTTAGCCCACCCAGGTAATTTCTCAGCCCAATGAAGTCGGTTAAACGAAAGTCTGGAACAGAGACTTGATTGCAGTTACCTGGGTAATTACTATTACAGATATGAGTGATATTGTAAACTAAAGTGATTTGTGATCCAAACTTTTCCAAGAACATCATTAACCTCAAGATTATTAATTAGTGATTTTTGTTGGCAAGAACCAAGTCAAGACAAGTTCTTACCTCTGTTGGTTCTGTCACAAACTGTTTTCAAAAACAATCCTAACCACTTGGACAAGAAAGTCATCACTAAATTTACGCCTGAAACTGTTCAATCAATGTGTCAAAGTTAAACATACTCCCTAGTTAACACAACAATTTAAATGATTTCTGACATACATCGCCTCTCCTCCACCCTATCAGTGTGGAATAGTTTATAACCCTGTGACTGACAACAAGTCCCTAATAAGCTAACTTCTGGATTATCGAAGAAATCAAACGGATTGCTTGAACAGTGTGCCGACCCATTCACCAAACAGCAGTGAGCAGCACAGTGTCAAGCAAGGAATCAAGGAGACCAAAACAACTCTAAGTATGGACCTTCAACGGATCCTACAAAAGGCACAAAACTCCCTTATCACTGAAACTGAGCTCCACAGTTCCAATTTCGCCACCATGACAGTGCGTAGATGCCAGAACAGTGTAGGTCGAGAGTCGAACTCGGGACCAGAGATGAAGAGAGTGTATTACGACACACAACCTCTGATAACGTTAAATATCACTAAGTCTAAGTAATGCTCTGAAATGTATGTCCCGGCTCACCAAAGGAGACATACTCTACCAAAACAGAGTCTAAATAACACGAGCTGAGAACAGCGTTCTCCCAGACAGAAGGTCACCCTGGCTCAAACTGAAGGTCACCCTGGCTCACACTGAAGGTCACCCTAGCTCACACTGAAGGTCACCCTGGCTCACACTGAAGGTCACCCTGGCTCACACTGAAGGTCACCTTAGCTCACACTGAAGGTCACCCTAGCTCACACTGAAGGTCACCCTGGCTCACACTGAAGGTCACCCTGGCTCACACTGAAAGTCACCCTGGCTCACAGTGAAGGTCACCCTGGCTCACACTGAAGGTCACCCTGGCTCACACTGAAGGTCACCCTAGCTCACATTGAAGGTCACACTGGCTCACATAAAGGTCACCCTGGCTCACACTGAAGGTCACCCTGGCTCACACTGAAGGTCACCCTGGCTCACACTGAAGATCACCCTGGCTCACACTGAAGGTCACCCTGGCTCACACTGAAGGTCACCCTGGCTCACACTGAAGGTCACCCTGGCTCACACTGAAGGTCACCCTGGCTCACACTGAAGGTCACCCTGGCTCACACTGAAGGTCACTCTGGCTCACACTGAAGGTCACCCTGGCTCACACTGAAGGTCACCCTGGCTCACACTGAAGGTCACCCTGGCTCACTGAAGGTCACCCTGGCTCACACTGAAGATCACCCTGGCTCACACTGAAGGTCACCCTGGCTCACACTGAAAGTCACCCTGGCTCACACTGAAGGTCACCCTGGCTCACACTGAAGATCACCTGGCTCACACTGAAGGTCACCCTGGCTCACACTGAAGATCACCCTGCTCACTCTGAAGGATCACCCTGGCTCACACTGAAGGTCACCCTGGCTCACACTGAAGGTCACCCTGGCTCACACTGAAGGTCACCCTGGCTCACACTGAAGATCACCCTGGCTCACACTGAAGGTCACCCTGGCTCACACTGAAGATCACCCTGGCTCACACTGAAAGGTCACCCTGGCTCACCTGAAGATCACCCTGGCTCACACTGAAGGTCACCCTGGCTCACACTGAAGGTCACCTGGCTCACACTGAAGGTCACCCTGGCTCACACTGAAGGTACCCTGGCTAACACTGAAGGTCACCCTGGCTCACACTGAAGGTCACCCTGGCTCCACTGAAGATTACCCTGGCTAACACTGAAGGTCACCCTGGCTAACACTGAAGGTCACCCTGGCTCACACTGAAGTACCCTGCTACACTGAAGTCACCTGGCTCATCAGTAAAGGTCACCCTGGCTCACACTGAAGGTTACCCTGGCTAACACTGAAGGTCACCCTGGCTACACTGAAGGTCACCCTGGCTCACACTGAAGATACCCTCGCTCACACTGAAGGTCACCTGGCTCACATAAAGGTCACCCTGGCTCACACTGAAGGTCACCCTGGCTCACACGGAAGGTCACCCTGGCTAACACTGAAGGTCACCTGGCTCACTGAAGATCACCCTGGTCACACTGAAGGTCACCCTGGCTCACACTGAAAGTCACCCTGGCTAACACTGAAGGTCACCCTGGCTCACACTGAAGATCACCCTGGCTCACACTGAAGGTCACCCTGGCTCACACTGAAGATCACCTGGCTAACACTGAAGATCACCCTGGCTCACACTGAAGGTCACCCTGGCTCACACTGAAGATCACCCTAGCTCACACTGAAGGTCACCCTGGCTAACACTGAAGGTCACCCTGGCTCACACTGAAGATTACCCTGCTAACACTGAAGGTCACCCTGGCTCACGAAGGTCACCCTGGCTCCACTGAAGTTACCCTGGCTAACACTGAAGGTCACCCTGGCTAACACTGAAGGTCACCCTGGCTCACACTGAAGATTACCCTCGCTAACACTGAAGGTCAACCTGGCTCACAGTAAAGGTCACCCTGGCTCACACTGAAGGTCACCCTGGCTCACACGGAAGATCACCCTGGCTAACACTGAAGGTCAACCTGGCTCACTCTGAAGATCACCCTGGTCACACTGAAGGTCACCCTGGCTCACACTAAAGGTCACCTGGCTACACTGAAGGTCACCCTGGCTCACACTGAAGTCACTCTGGCTCACATGAAGGTCACCTGGCTCACATTGAAGGTCACCCTGGCTCACCTGAAGGTCACCCTGGCTCACACTGAAGATCACCCTGGCTCACACTAAGGTCACCCTGCCTAACACTAAAGGTCACCCTGGTTCACATAAAGGTCACCCTGGCTCACACTAAAGGTCACCCTGGTTCACACTAAAGGTCACCCTGGCTCACACTAAAGGTCACTCCTGGTTCACACTAAGGTCACCCTGGCTCACACTGAAGGTCACCCTGGTTCACACTAAGGTCACCCTGGCTCACACTGAAGTCACCCTGGCTCACACTGAAGGTCACCCTGGCTCACACTGAAGGTCACCCTGGCTCACACTGAAGGTCACCCTGGTTCACACTAAGGTCACCCTGGCTCACACTGAAGGTCACCCTGGTTCACACTGAAGGTCACCCTGGCTCACACTGAAGGTCACCCTGGCTCACACTGAAGGTCACCCTGGCTCACACTGAAGGTCACCCTGGCTTAATCAGTCCCTCAGCTGAGGGACTGACTTCCTCACTTTGGTATATAGTTCTGTCTTCCAAATATGTCCTTGAATTTGCGTTGATAAAGCCACTGAAGGGCGAAACGTCTACAATAAAGATACCCAGATCTTGTCGGTACATGTACTACATATGCAACGGTATTGAAGACAGATGCAACACATGCCTTGCAACGCATCCTGGGCTTGTAGACAGAGAGATACAAAGACCTGGAGACCACTCAACGCTGCATCAACGCCAGTGTTACACAGGATGTTAATACTAATTAACGCTAGGTTGGGATTTACTCAGCATTACCTAGCTGGTTATATAGCTCAGGGCAGCTGATGACACGCCCTTTTTATTCCCTCTCTCTTTCTCTCTCTCTCTCTCTCTCTCTCTCTCTCTCTCTCTCTCTCTCTCTCTCTCTCTCTCTCTCTCTCTCTCTCTCTCTCAGTTACTGAGAATAAATGAGTGGAAAGTTAAAGGCGTGTCATTGTACGGTAAAGAATTCAATGTTTACAGCGATACAACTGCATTTTTTTCACTGTAGTAAACAGTGAGAGGGAGATGAGGGAGATCAGAACTCAGGGATGAAAACGAAAAAAAAAATAGTGACTGTAATGTTTACGGAAGAGAACTCTGATTGTTTCTTTTAACGTCGATAAATACTTTTTTTAAATATTACGTAGACGGGAGAGACTAACAAGAGACTAACGAGGGAGACTAACGAGAGAGAGACTAACGAGAGAGACACTGACGAGAGAGAGACAAACGAGAGAGACACTAACGAAAGAGACTAACGAGAGAGACTATAATTTTAATTTACAATTGATCGTCTGGTAATTTTGTGTTTACTTTCTGTGGTTGGTTTGGGTAGACTTCTGTGGAGGGTTGATTATACGTCTGTGAAGTGTAAGTTGCTTGTGTGAGGGTTTAAGTAGACTATGTAAGTTGTAAGTGGGTAAGTTTAGGTACTTAGTAAAGTAAGGTTAATGTGACCGAGTACATTACAGTATTTACCGTGCTAATGGAACACTATTATTTTGCATAAGAGAGAGAGTCAAGCTCTAATGTGAGCTTAACTACAAGAAAAAACTCTGTATCGTGTTGAGTGTCAGTCAAGTGTTATAAATGATTACTGGCTTTGTTGTCCTCTCTCTCTCTCTCTCTCTCTCTCTCTCTCTCTCTCTCTCTCTCTCTCTCTCTCTCTTTCTCATCATCCTTAATTAAATCCTGTGTTTAACAACAATGGTAACAATAATAATAATTAATATTATTATTATAATTGTTGTTGTTATTTCTCTTTCTATTATATTATTATTATTATTATATTATTATTATTATTATTATTATTATTATTATTATTATTATTATTATTATTATTATTATTATTATTATTATTATTATTATTATTATTTTCATCATCATCATCATTATTATTATTTTCAACAGTGCTTGCGATAGGCTCTTGATCTGCGGAACTTGAACTGCCCTTCTCTTCCTTGGATCAAACGTAATCACCTCGCATAACCCTGGCGCTGTACGAGCCCTACGGGTTTAGAGCTGACGGAATGGCAGGAAAGCTGCCCTCACAGCTCAGGGGTAGCTTCCTGGGCTCACAACAGAAGGATCCGGGCTCAATCCCGGTAGGACGGGAGACTATGGGCAAACTTCCTCGTACTTGTTGTTCCTATTTACCTAATAGTAAATAGGTACTAGGGTGTTAGTCGATTGTTCTTGATATCAACCTGGGCTGGGCAGCAGTAAACACAGCAGTAGATAGGTGCAGCCAGGTCACAGACCAGGATGGTATACCATAGATAGGTCTAGCCAGGTCACAGACCAGGATGGTATACCATAGACAGGTCTAGCCAGGTCACAGACCAGGGTGGTATACCATAGATAAGTCTAGGCAGATCATGGACCAGGCTGGGTCAAAACATATACTCACCTGGGAGGGGGATGTTGGAAATACACCGCCACACTGCTCCCTGTGTATTAATTAATACACCCAGGTAATACACTGTCACCTCACTGGGTGTGTATTAATATTGCACCCAGTGTGTATTAATATCCCGCTGCTGGCTGTAAGTAATACAGAGAGAGAGAGAGAGAGAGAGAGAGAGAGAGAGAGAGAGAGAAGAAGAAGAGAAGAAGAAGAAAAGAAGAAGAAGAGAGAGAGAGAGAGAGTGGAAGCGAGAGACTGACGGTCAATCAGCAGCACCGCCACTGTCAGCCGTACAGCTGACGCCAGCCCAGCGATCTCCTGACACCTGATCAAAACGATTAACTGACAGAGACACGTGGATGAGGGAGACACGTGGATGAGGGAGACACGTGGATGAGGGAGACACGTGGATGAGGGAGACACGTGGATGAGGGAGACACGTGGATGAGGGAGACACGTGGATGAGGGAGACACGTGGATGAGGGAGACACGTGGATGAGGGAGACACGTGGATGATGGAGACACGTGGATGAGGGAGACACGTGCATGAGGGAGGCACGTTTATGAGGGAGACACGTGGATGAGGGAGACACGTGGATGAGGGAGACACGTGGATGAGGGAGACACGTGGATGAGGGAGACACGTGGATGAGGGAGACACGTGGATGAAGGAGACAGATGGATGAGGGAGACACGTGGATGAAGGAGACAGATGGATGAGGGAGACATATGGATGAGGGAGACACGTGGATGAGGGAGACACGTGGATGAGGGAGACACATGGATGAAGGAGACAGATGGATGAGGGAGACACGTGGATGAAGGAGACACGTGGATGAGGGAGACACATGGATGAAGGAGACAGATGGATGAGGGAGACACGTGGATGAAGGAGACAGATGGATGAGGGAGACACGTGGATGAAGGAGACACGTGGATGAGGGAGACACATGGATGAAGGAGACAGATGGATGAGGGAGACACATGGATGAAGGAGACAGATGGATGAAGGGGAAGATATATGGATGAAGGGCACACGGTAGAATAGCACAGGAAATGGAGACAGAGTAGAGAGAGAGGCAGAAGACAGGTGTGAGTAGAAGAATCTGAGAGAAAGCTAAATGAAGGGAAAAGTGAGCATTCAGGAGTAAGGGTTCGGGTAGCGGGTGGGGTAGGGGTGGAGTAGGGGGTGGGGTGGTTGAAGAAACACTGACAGAAGAAGCCTGACATGCGCAGAAAACAGTGCTTAAGAGAGTCAGGTGATCAGTAAAGCAGAGCGCTTTCTTACAATGTTTGTGTGAGAGAACTCTCAGCTCTCACTCTCTCTCCAGAGTTCAGAGTGAGAGAACTCTTAGCTGTCACTCCCTCTCCAATGTTCAGAGTGAGAGAACTCTTAGCTGTCACTCCCTCTCCAGTGTTCAGAGTGAGAGAACTCTTAGCTGTCACTCCCTCTCCAATGTTCAGAGTGAGAGAACGTTTAGCTGTCACTCCCTCTCCAGTGTTCAGAGTGAGAGAACTCTTAGCAGTCACTCCCTCTCCAGTGTTCAGAGTGAGAGAACTCTTAGCAGTCACTCCCTCTCCAGTGTTCAGAGTGAGAGAACTCTTAGCAGTCACTCCCTCTCCAGTGTTCAGAGTGAGAGAACTCTTAGCAGTCACTCCCTCTCCAGTGTTCAGAGTGGGAGACCTGTAAATCCCTGGTGTTATCAACACTCTGTATGACCGCCGCCTCTTCGCTCGTCAACAACGCTACCTTGCTGTCGTACCTCTCGTAGCGTATTCAAGTGAACTGAAGCATCTGTTGTTGTAGTTCACGTGTGTAGAAAACACTGTTATTGTTGTTGTTGTTGTTCCCGTTGTTGCAAGTAATATCTTGAAATAAGACGAGTTTAAAATTCTTTTATTCTCTTCTTATTTGAGAGAATGTCTATGTAATACTGTTTGTTGTCGTTTTACGGTTACTGATTCTTCTTCAACTATACATATATATATATATATATATATATATATATATATATATATATATATATATATATATATATTTTTGAAGAGGTGTGAAATGAAGAGTAGTGGGGGACGAGGGTAATAGGAGGAAATGGGGTGTCCGTTGTAATAGCCCCATAATGAACCATTACAGGGGCCCATTACGTTACTGAGCGGAGATTCTGGCTGCTTGAAGGAGAGAGCTGAGGGAGAAAGGATTAGTGAGAGAGGAAGAGTGAAGGAAAGATTAGAGGCAGAAGAAGGAACCAGGGTCACTGCTGTGACCACCCAGGGCAAATAGGTTGACGTCACGGGAAGTGTGTCTACCTCACCACCGCGGTAACAATTGAAGATTAAACTCCAGGCGACGTTTCGGTCCCTCCCAAATCAGAACGGAGCGAGACATCTTCCAGCAAACCTACCTCAGTAAGGTGCTGCCTGGTCTCGACTAGTTCCAGCGGGGGTCGACTCGCTGCTAAGACAAGGTCGACACACACTCTAGTGGATCCTGGAAGCTCGACCCTCCAGCGTCTTCACACAATAACATTTCCTGTGGGATCTTCCCTGAGAGTCAGCTTATACACGCACCACTAACTCCAGCTAACACATCTGCTTAATCTGCTTTATATAGAGCATTCCAATTATTATTATTATAATCAAAGAAAGCGCTAAACCGACAAGGGTCATACAGCATAGAACATTCGAAGGAATTTGCTTTGTACGCTGAATATAGACGGTGATGAACGCATGAACAAGGTGATGAACGCATGAACAAGGTGATGAACGCATGAAGAAGGTGATGAACGCATGAAGAATGTGATGAACGCATGAACAAGGTGATGAACGCATGAAGAAGGTGATGAACGCATGAACAAAGTGATGAACGCATGAAGAAGGTGATGAACGCATGAACAAGGTGATGAACGCATGAAGAATGATAACGTGAAGTGATGAACGCATGAAAAGGTGATGAACGCATGAAGAAGTGTGATGAACGCATGAAGAAGATGATGAACGCATGAAAGGTGATGAACGCATGAAGAAGGTGATGAACGCATGAATTTTGATGAACGCATGAACAAGGTGATGAACGCATGAAAAGTGATGAACGCATGAAAAGGTGATGAACCATGAAAAGTGATGAACGCATGAAAAGGTGATGAACGCATGAAGAAGGTGATGAACGCATGAAAATTGATGAACCATAAAAGGTGATGAACGCATGAAGAAGGTGATGAACGCATGAAAGGTGATGAACGCATGAACAAGGTGATGAACGCATGAACAAGGTGATGAACGCATGAAAAGGTGATGAACGCATGAACAATGATGAACATAAGGTGATGAACGCATGAACAAGGTGATGAACGCATGAACAAGGTGATGAACGCATAAACAAGGTGATGAACGCATGAAAAGGTGATGACGCATAAAAGGTGATGAACGCATGAACAAGGTGATGAACGCATGAACAAGGTGATGAACGCATGAACAAGGTGATGAACGCATAAAGGTGATGAAGCATAAAGTATGACAAACAAGGTGATGAACGCATGAACAAGGTGATGAACGCATGAAATGTGATGAACGCATGAAGAAGGTGATGAACGCATGAACAAGGTGATGAACGCATAACAAGGTGATGAACGCATGAACAAGGTGATGAACATAAACAAGGTGATGAACGCATGAACAAGGTGATGAACGCATGAAGAAGTGATGAACGCATGAAAAGGTGATGAACGCATAAAAGGTGATGAACGCATGAAGAAGGTGATGAACGCATGAACAAGGTGATGAACGCATAACAAGGTGATGAACGCATGAACAAGGTGATGAACGCATGAACAAGGTGATGAACGCATGAAAAGGTGATGAACGCATGAAAAGGTGATGAACGCATGAAAAGGTGATGAACGCATGAAAAGGTGATGAACGCATGAAAAGGTGATGAACGCATGAAAAGGTGATGAACGCATGAAAAGGTGATGAACGCATGAAGAAGGTGATGAACGCATGAAAAGGTGATGAACGCATGAAAGGTGATGAACGCATGAAAGGTGATGAACGCATGAAAATGATGAACGCATGAAAAGGTGATGAACGCATGAAAAGGTGATGAACGCATAAGGTGATGAACATGAAAAGGGATGAACGCATGAAAAGTGATGAACCATAAAAGGTGATGAACGCATGAAAAGGTGATGAACGCATAAAAGGTGATGAACGCATGAACAAGGTGATGAACGCATGAACAAGGTGATGAACGCATGAAGAATGTGATGAACGCATGAAGAAGGTGATGAACGCATGAACAAGGTGATGAACGCATGAACAAGGTGATGAACGCATGGACAAGGTGATGAACGCATAAAGAAGGTGATGAACGCATGAACAAGGTGATGAACGCATGAAGAAAGTGATGAACGCATGAAGAAGGTGATGAACGCATTAAGAATGCGATGAACGCATGAAGAAGGTGATGAACGCATGGACAAGGTGATGAACGCATAAAGAAGGTGATGAACGCATGAACAAGGTTATGAACGCATGAACAAGGTGATGAACGCATGAACAAGGTGATGAACGCATGAAGAATGTGATGAACGCATGAACAAGGTGATGAACGCATGAAGAATGTGATGAACGCATGAAGAAGGTGATGAACGCATGAAGAAGGTGATGAACGCATGAAGAATATGATGAACGCATGAAGAAGGTGATGAACGCATGAAGAATGTGATGAACGCATGAAGGTGATGAACGCATGAACAAGGTGATGAACGCATGAACAAGGTGATGAACGCATGAAGAAGGTGATGAACGCATGAACAAGGTGATGAACGCATAAACAAGGTGATGAACGCATGAACAAGGTGATGAACGCATAAACAAGGTGATGCACGCATAAACAAGGTGATGAACGCATGAAGAAGGTGATGAACGCATAAACAAGGTGATGAACGCATGAACAAGGTGATGAACGCATGAACAAGGTGATGAACGCATGAACAAGGTGATGAACGCATGAACAAGGTGATGAACGCATAAACAAGGTGATGAACGCATGAACAAGGTGATGAACGCATAAACAAGGTGATGAACGCATGAGCAATGTGATGAACGCATGAAGAAGGTGATGAACGGATGAACAAGGTGATGAACGCATAAACAAGGTGAAGAACGCATGAACAAGGTGATGAACGCATAAACAAGGTGATGAACGCATAAACAAGGTGATGAACGCATGAAGAAGGTGATGAACGCATAAACAAGGTGATGAACGCATGAACAAGGTAATGAACGCATGAACAAGGTGATGAACGCATGGACAAGGTGATGAACGCATGAACAAGGTGATGAACGCATGGACAAGGTGATGAACGCATGAACAAGGTGATGAACGCATGAACAAGGTGATGAACGCATGGACAAGGTGATGAACGCATGAACAAGGTGATGAACGCATGAACAAGGTGATGAACGCATGGACAAGGTTATGAACGCATAAAGAAGGTGATGAACGCATGAACAAGGTGATGAACGCATGAACAAGGTGATGAACGCATGAACAAGGTGATGAACGCATGAAGAATGTTATGCACACATTAACAAGGTGATGAACGCATTAACAAGGTGATGAAAGCATGAAGAATATGATGAACGCATGAAGAATGTGATGAACGCATGAAGAAGGTGATGAACGCATGAACAAGGTGATGAACGCATGAAGAAGGTGATGAACGCATGAACAAGGTGATGAACACATGAACAAGGTGAAGAACGCATGAAGAATATGATGAACGCATGAAGAAGGTGATGAACGCATGAACAAGGTGATGAACGCATGAACAAGGTGATGAACGCATGAAGAATATGATGAACGTATGAAGAATGTGATGAACGCATGAACAAGGTGATGAACGCATGAACAAGGTGATGAACGCATGAAGAATGTGATAAACGCATGAACAAGGTGATGAACGCATGAAGAATGTGATGAACGCATGAACAAGGTGATGAACGCATGAAGAATATGATGAACGCATGAACAAGGTGATGAACGCATGAAGAATGTGATGAACGCATGAACAAGGTGATGAACGCATGAAGAATGTGATGAACGCATGAACAAGGTGATGAACGCATGAAGAATGTGATGAACGCATGAACAAGGTGAAGAACGCATGAAGAATATGATGAACGCATGAAGAATGTGATGAACGCATGAACAAGGTGATGAACGCATGAACAAGGTGATGAACGCATGAAGGTGATGAACGCATGAAGAAGGTGATGAACGCATGAAGAATGTGATGAACGCATGAACAAGGTGATGAACGCGTGAAGAATGTGATGAACGCATGAACAAGGTGATGAACGCATGAAGAATGTGATGAACGCATGAAGAATATGATGAACGCATGAAGAAGGTGATGGACGCATGAAGAAGGTGATGAACGCATGAACAATGTGATGAACGCATAACAAGGTGATGAACGCATGAACAATGTGATGAACGCATGAACAAGGTGATGAACGCATGAACAAGGTGATGAACGCATGAACAATGTGATGAACGCATGAACAAGGTGATGAACGCATGAAGAAGGTGATGAACGCATGAAGAATATGATGAACGCATGAAGAAGGTGATGAACGCATGAAGAAAGTGATGAACGCATGAACAATGTGATGAATGCATGAACAAGGTGATGAACGCATGAACAATGTGATGAACGCATGAAGAAGGTGATGAACGCATGAACAATGTGATGAACGCATGAACAATGTGATGAACGCATGAACAAGGTGATGAACGCATGAACAATGTGATGAACGCATGAAGAAGGTGATGAACGCATGAACAAGGTGATGAACGCATGAACAAGGTGATGAACGCATGAACAAGGTGATGAACGCATAAAGAAGGTGATGAACGCATAAAGAAGGTGATGAACGCATGAACAAGGTGATGAACGCATGAACAAGGTGATGAACGCATGAACAAGGTGATGGTGATGAACGCTTGAACAAGGTGATGAACGCATGAAGAATATGATAAACGCATGAAGAAGGTGATGAACGCATGAAGAAGGTGATGAACGCATGAACAAGGTGATGAACGCATGAAGAATATGATAAACGCATGAACAAGGTGATGAACGCATGAAGAAGGTGATGAACGCTTGAACAAGGTGATGAACGCATGAACAATGTGATGAACGCATGAACAATGTGATGAACGCATGAACAAGGTGATGAACGCATGAACAAGGTGATGAACGCATGAACAAGGTGATGAACGCATGAACAAGGTGATGAACGCATGAACTATGTGATGATCGCATGAACAAGGTGATGAACGCATGAACAAGGTGATGAACGCATGAACAAGGTGATGAACGCATGAACAAGGTGATGAACGCCTGAACAAGGTGATGAACGCATGAACAAGGTGATGAACGCATGAACAAGGTGATGAACGCATGAAGAAGGTGACGAAGAAGATGAAAGGAGATTTTTATTTTCTTAAT
The DNA here is from genome assembly GCA_009830355.1 of Cherax destructor. Taxonomy (NCBI): domain Eukaryota; kingdom Metazoa; phylum Arthropoda; class Malacostraca; order Decapoda; family Parastacidae; genus Cherax; species Cherax destructor. Next base: position 96,015 of record WNWK01002150.1, on the reverse strand, counting down.
GCTTTTTTTTTAATTTATAATTAATAGTATTGTTAGTAGCAGCATAGTAGAAGCAATGGTAGTAGTAGTAGTAATAGCAGTTGTAGTAGAAGCAATACTCCTAGTAGTAGTAGTAGTGGTATTTCTCGGTTTCCAGTACTTAACCCTTTTTTTTTTTTTTGCCGACAGATTGGCTGTGAGGAGTGGATGTGAGGGAGAGAGCCTTGTTCTTTACTATTCTCATAGAATAGTAAAATTGAAGCAGTGATTGATGGAGAGTAGTTTGGTGTTTTTTAGGAGATTCTTTGGATAATGAGAGTAAAGGGTTCACCATCTAGCTAGTCTGTATTTACTTTCCATCAGAGCCTGTGTTCTCTCCATCACTGTGTTCTCTCCATCACTGTGTTCTCTCCATCACTGTGTTCTCTCCATCTCAACCTTCCTGAAGATCTCTACTGATTAATGTTCTCCACTTTTATTCCAAAACAATTTTGGAAGGAATATTTCAGTGTCACCAGCTCGAGGCTGTGGTTTACCCGCGGTGCGTCGAAACTGAGAGAGAGAGAGAGAGAGAGAGAGAGAGAGAGAGAGAGAGAGAGAGAGAGAGAGAGAGAGAGTGAGTGAGTCTGTGTGTTGTAAACAGCGAATGAAACGGAAGAAAGTAATTAAAAAAAAAATTATCACGAATATTTATCACGAAGTGTTGGGCGAGGGCTCCCAGCCTTCCCCTCAGGTCATTCCCCTCTTTTGACAAGAGGGGAATATAATTATTCCGGCACCTCTCTCCTTCCCCACCCAAACTGAACTAACTGTTAACCAAGGTATTTATTTGCACCGGTGCGGCACACACCGTCGGTGATAACGATAATATTAGTGAGTACTGGAAGGACCGACACTGTGTCAAGGAAATGTGTCAACGACAGAATCAAAGTTCATTTAGAGATGAATGAAAACACAAGACAATTCCGTGTCATGCGCACGTGTGTGTGTATGTGTGTGTATGTACTCACCTAATTGTGGTTGAAGTGGTCTAGACTCAGCTCCTGGCCCCTCCTCTTCGCTGTCCCCTACTGGGTCTCTGCTCTCCCTGCTCCATGAGCTTTATCATACCTTGTCTTAAAACTATGTATTGTTCCTGCCTCCACAATATCTTTCTCTAGACTATTCCACTTCCTGACTACTCTATGGCTGAAGAAATGCTTCCTAACATCCCTTTGACTCATCTGAGTCTTCAGCTTCCAGTTGTGTCCCCTTGTTTCTGTGTTTCCTCTCTGGAACATCCTGTCACTGTCTACCTTGTCGATTCCCCGCAGTATTTTGTATGTCGTTATCATGTCTCCTCTGACCCTTCTTTCCTCCAGTGTTGTTAGTCCTATTTCCCTCAACCTTTCTTCATAGGACAGTCCCCTGAGTTGAGGAACTAACCTTGTCGCAAACCTTTGCACTTTCTCTAGTTTCTTTACGTGCTTGACCAGGTGTGGGTTCCAGACTGGTGCTGCATATTCTAGTATGGGCCTGACGTACCGGTGTACAGTGTCTTGAACGATTCCTTGTTAAGGTAACGGAACGCTAATCTTAGGTTTGCCAGTCGCCCATATGCTGCCGCAGTTATCTGGTTGATGTGTGCCTCCGGAGACGTGCTTGGTGTTATACTCACCCCAAGGTCTTTCTCCTTTCCCGAGGTTTGTAGCCTTTGTCCGCCTAGCCTGTACTCTGTCAGCGGTCTTCTTTGACCTTCTCCGATCTTCATGACTTTGCATTTGGTGGGATTGAATCTGAGAAGCCAGTTGCTAGACCAGATGTCAAGCTTGTCCAGGTCTGTTTGAAGTCCTGCTTGGTCCTCTTCCGATGTGATTCTCCTCATTAATTTCACATCATCTGCGAACAGAGACACTTCTGAGTCTATCCCGTCCGTCATGTCATTTACATATACCAAGAATAACACTGGTCCTAGGACTGACCCCTGCGGTACACCGCTCGTCACAGGCGCCCACTGTGATACCTCATCACGCACCATGACCCGTTGTTGCCTCCCTGTGAGGTATTCCCTGATCCATTCCAGTGCCCTTCCTGTTATACACGCGTGTTCTTCCAACTTCTTTACTAATCTCATGTGAGGAACTGTGTCGAAGGCCTTCCTGCAGTCCAGGAAAATGCAATCAACCCACCCTTCTCTCTCTTGCCTTACCTCTGTTACTTTATCATAGAACTACAGGAGGTTTGTTACACAGGATTTGCCTTCCCGGAATCCGTGCTGTCTGGTGTTTATTAACGTGTGTGTGTGTGTGTACTCACCTAGTTGTGGTTGCAGGGGTCGAGTCATAGCTCCTGGCCCCGAATGTGTGTGTGTGTGTTTGTGTGTGCGTGTGTGTGTCAGCAATATTTTTGACAGTGGATATGTCTCTGTGACACAGCGAAGTGTGGCCCCGTACCTCTTTCCTTGCTGCTATCTCTGCCTTCTGTGCAGCTGTTGCTGGCAGAGTACCCCTTACATCACCCTCAACCTGGAGCATGTTTCCAGTGTTCGACTCCAGTGACAAAAAGACAAGAAAAAGTTCGACTCACTCAGGTAGGCTGAGGAAAATGGGATCAGCACACGTAGAGCGTTGTTCGCATTCTAGGAAAACCGGGGCGCGTTCTCAAACGGAATTCGCTTAGGTTCAGGAAGTTGAATTTATCTTTCTCTGAGGAGTAGTGTTTGAGGTCCAGGAAGTCTTCCTTGAGCTCTGAAAGGACTTCATCTTCAGGACATTTGAATGGATGTCCCGTCAGGGAGATGGTAATTTAACTCTTTACCGGGCAGGTATGGAATGTATGTCTGGGAATTACCGCTGAAGCTCATCACTGAGGGAGTCAAGGTGCCCCGTGATCTCTGTCTTGAGCCCCTGGCAGATGTCACTAGTGATAGTACCCTAGTACTAGTGCCAGGGTCGGATCTACTATGAAACTAATGAAGCTTAAGCTTGAGGGCCCCTAATCCCGGAGGGGCCCCAAAGTGACTTTAGTCCATATTGCTTAAAAAAATTGGGTCTACTGCATGAGAAGTTTTTTTTTAATAATAATGTTAACACTACAGTGTAATTCAATGCGAAATAATGGTTAAAATAAAAATAAAAAGATTATTAAAATATTATGTAGGCTAGCCGTTGCTGGTTGCCAAGGTGACCCCATAACAGTTCAAGCTTCAGGGACCCGAAAATGTAGGTCTGCCACTGGTTATTGCACTTCCTCACTAAGCCCATTGAAGGGTGAGCATGTTGTCCTTGGACTGTTAGCAGACTTGCATGAGTGTGCAACAACAAAACTTGGTGTTGTACGAGAATGGTAGACAATATCGACGACATGAAAATTAGACACATGTGCAACATCTGGGTATCTTTATTGTAGACGTTTCGCCCTCCAGTGGCTTTATCAATACAAATTCAAGGACATAAATGGAAGACTATTGAACTATATACAAAAGATGAGGTAATCAGCCTTGGAGTTGGTGGGAAGAGCACTGGTGTTCAACATTCATGTCTTCAAACAGTTCACGGTAAAGGTGCGTGTTCAGGGCTGAATCTGCGATGAAGCTGACCGATGTTGGTTTCCAAGCAAGACTGGTTCAGGAATTGGCTCCTGGAGTTCAACCCCACCAAGTGCAAAGTCATGGAGATTGGGGAAGGTCAAAGAAGACCGTAGACGGAGTACAGTCTAGGGGGCCAGAGACTACAAACCTCACTCAAGGAAAAATATCATGGGGTGAGTATAACACCAGGCACATCTCCTGAGGCGCACATCAACCAAATAACTGCTGCAGCATACGGGCGCCTAGCAAACCTAAGAACAGCATGCCGACATATTAATAAGGAATCGTTCAGGACCCTGTACACTGTGTACGTTAGGCCCATTCTGGAGTATGCAGCACCAGTTTGAAACCCACACCTAGCCAAGCACATAAAGAAACTAGAGAAAGTGCAAAGGTTTACAACAAGACTAGTCCCGGAGCTAAGGGGTATATCCTACGAGGAGAGGTTAAGGGAAATCGACCGGACGACATTGGAGGACAGGAGAGATAGGGGGGACATGATAACAACATATAAAATGTAGATGAATGGTTCAGAGAACCGACAAGTTATAAATTAGACACATATGCAACACTTGGGTATCTTTATTGAGGAAACGTTTCGCCACACAGTGGCTTCATCAGTCCAATACAAAGTAGAAAGGTGTAAGGAGAGGAGGAGTTTGAGGTATATCAGTCCCTCGGCCTGATATATTTTGTATTGGACTGATGAAGCCACTGTGTGGCGAAACGTTTCCTCAATAAAGATACCCAAGTGTTGCATATGTGTCTAATTTATAACTTGTCGGTTCTCTGAACCATTCATCTACATCCTGTCTGACACAGCAACATCTTGGGATCTTGATACAAACGAATTCTTCTACACTTGTCCAACCTTTGGACGAAGACCTACTTAGAATAGTGGATGGTACTACTATGACCCCGCCTTCTCCTGCTTCACCTCACCTGATTACAGCATATAAGCCACCTCTACGGCCTTGTGCTACACTTCTAACAAGATTGATGGACTGAACACATCGACTCCAGGCCGAGGGACTGATAACCTCAAACTCCTCCTCTCCTTACACCTTTGTACTTTGTATTGGACTGATGAAGCCACTGTGTGGCGAAACGTTTCCTCAATAAAGATACCCAAGTGTTGCATATGTGTCTAATTTATAACATATAAAATACTGAGAGGAATTGACAAAGTGGACAGACAGAATGTTCCAGAGATGGGACACAGCAACAAGGGGACACAGCTGGAAGTTGAAGACTCAGATGAATCACAGAGATGTTAGAAAGTATTTTTTCAGTCACAGAGTAGTCGGGAAGTGGAATAGTTTGGGAAGCGATGTAGTGGAGGCAGGATCCATTCATAGCCTTAAGAAGAGGTATGATAAAGCTCATGGTGAAGGGAAAGTGACCCAGTAGCGACCAGTGAACAGGCGGGGCAAGGAGCTATGAATCGACCCCTGCAACCACAACTAGGTGAGTACACACACACACACACGCACACACACACATACACACACACTCACACATACACACTCACACACACACACACACACACACACACAAACACACACACGCACACACACACACACACACACGCCCCGATGGCATGGTGGCTAGCGCTCTTGCTTCACGCACGGAGGGCCCGGGTTCAATTCCCGGCGGGGCCGAAACATTTCGAAGTGTTTCGTTACACACACACACAAACACACACACACACACACACACACACACACACACACACACACATACATACAACAGGCCTAGTGTCTAATCGACATGTGCCTAGGACAAAATGGTAACAAAATGGTAACTAACTAGCACCAACAAACAATAACAAACATTAACAAACACCACTCTCACGCTTTACACGTCCACACCCATACATCATCCTCAACTGCTCACCTCCCTCAAATTCCACACTCGCATAACTTCCCCTCACACTCACATAACTTCCCCTCACACTCACATAACTTCCCCGCACACTCACAAAATTTCCCCTCACACTCACATAACTCCCCCCTCACACTCATATAAATTTCCCTCACACTCACATAACTTCCCCTCACACTAACATAACTTCCCCTCACACTCACATAACTTCCCCTCACACTCACATAACTTCCCCTCACACTCACATAACTTCCCCTCACTCTCACATAACTTCCCCTCACACTCACATAACTTCCCCTCACACTCACATAACTTCCCCTCACTTTCACATAACTTCCCCTCACACTCACATAACTTCCCATCACACTCACATAACTTCCCCTCACTCTCACATAACTTCCCCTCACACTCACATAACTTCCCCTCACACTCACATAACTTACCCTCACACTCACATAACTTTCCCTCACACTCACATACCTTCCCCTCACACTCACATAACTTCCCCTCACACTCACAACTTCCCCTCACACTCACATAACGTCCCCTCTCACTCACATAACTTGCCATCACACTCACATAACTTCCCCTCACACTCACATAACTTCCCCTCACACTCACATAACTTCCCCTCACTCTCACATAACTTCCCCTCACACTCACATACCTTCCCCTCACACTCACAACTTCCCCTCACACTCACATACCTTCCCCTCACACTCACAACTTCCCCTCACACTCACATAACTTCCCCTCACACTCACATAACTTGCCCACCTATACTATTTGCTTTTAACTATCAAAAAGACTTTTGGCCAGTTTGCCCCCTTTCCCTTTAAAATTCCCCCTAAGAAATATTCAGAGTTCCCATCCCCCTGGGAACACCTGGTGTAGGTGGGTAGGGAACACCTGGTGTAGGTGGGTAGGGAACACCTGGTGTAGGTGGGTAGGGAACACCTGGTGTAGGTGGGTAGGGAACACCTGGTGTAGGTGGGTAGGGAACACCTGGTGTAGGTGGGTAGGGAACACCTGGTGTAGGTGGGTAGGGAACACCTGGTGTAGGTAGGTACAACTCTTGGCTGGTCTACTCCCTGTCTGTATTCATAGACTGACCGTCACACTTGTCACTCTAATGGAATGTTAAATCACTACACGTGCACTGCAGTGCACGTCTCCCCGCTGCACGACACTGCTGCTTCATTGCCTTGCAATTGAAACCTGGATCTGTCAAGCAAATTTTCATGTTTTTAATTTTCTAGTTAGGCACCTGACACACACACACACACACACACACACACACACACACACACACACACACACACACACACACACGATGTAAGATAAAGCTCATGGAACAGAGAGAGAGCGGTCCTAGTAGTGACCAGCGAAGAGGCGGGGCTAGGAGCTATGACTCGACTCCTGTAACCACAATTAGGTGAGTACATACACACACACACACCAGGGAGTAGTGAACACATTAAATAGCAAATATGACAAAACTCAAAGAGGGAAGAAACTAAACAGCACCAGGTTGAACCAGAGGTTCAACCCCCATGAGCAAAATTAGGTGAACACATACACGTAAATACGCAGCTTAAGCACTGTCAAAGATAATGAAATTCCAAGAGTTTCAGTTCTCCGTCAATAACATTGTGAAAGTTGGTCAGACGAATATTATAACATCATTTGTTGTTTGTTCTTATTGAAGAATTTACGTGAATAAATGCGTAGGAACCAGAAGAGTAAGTCTAGTGTATACTGCAGGTGGAGTGGCAGTATACTGCAGGTGGAGTGGCAGTATACTGCAGGTGGAGTGGCAGTATACTGCAGGTGGAGTGGCAGTATACTGCAGGTGGAGTGGCAGTATACTGCAGGTGGAGTGGCAGTATACAGCAGGTGGAGTGGCAGTTTACTGCAGGTGGAGTGGCAGTATACTGCAGGTGAAGTGGCAGTATACAGCAGGTGGAGTGGCAGTATACTGCAGGTGGAGTGGCAGTATACTGCAGGTGGAGTGGCAGTATACAGCAGGTGGAGTGGCAGTTTACTGCAGGTGGAGTGGCAGTATACTGCAGGTGGAGTGGCAGTATACTGCAGGTGGAGTGGCAGTATACCGCAGGTGGAGTGGCAGTATACTGCAGGTGGAGTGGCAGTATACTGCAGGTGGAGTGGCAGTATACCGCAGGTGGAGTGGCAGTATACTGCAGGTGGAGTGGCAGTATACAGCAGGTGGAGTGGCAGTATACTGCAGGTGGAGTGGCAGTATACAACAAATGGAGTAGCAGTATACACCAGGTGTATTCAGCATCTACGTATTAAATTCAGTAATCCAGGTGTTTCTTAGGGATATACAAATCCAAACTCTCTCAGACAAACACCCACCCACCCACTCTCTCAGCCACTGTGGCATGCAAAGAGTACGTAACCTTTATTTGTCGCATGTCACACCTCCATAAAAAGCTACCTCCCCAACCAGCAAACCAGGCACTAAGGGTCTGACGATCGGGGCCCCATCGTCAGAGCAGTACCTAGGTTCAGCCAATCATAATGTGGATCTGGCAATTGTAAAGGTGACGTAGTTACCACGCACGTTTTTCACCCTTGTCATTCTCCTTCTGTGCTGGTTGATGCATGGTTGTCTCTTGTCTCTTGTTTTGCCTTGACTACCGTGGCGTGCACTAATACCTATTCTGCTGTATACAGTGTACATACTTTGTATAAATCTATATATACTTGGTGAAGGAAAATACAATTCAAAGTTTTTCTGCTGTTTACTTTGTTCGAAGCTCCCTTTTACGACCAGGTTAACAGGCCTTGAGAACCTGAGTTTGTAATAGTCAACCACCCACCCACCCACTCTCTCAGCCACCCACCCACCAACTCTCTCAGCCACCCACCCACCAACTCTCTCAGCCACCCACCCACCAACTCTCTCAGCCACCCACCCACCAACTCTCTCAGCCACCCACCCACCAACTCTCTCAGCCAGCCAGCTACCCCCACCCACTTTCTCAGCCACCCCCACCCACTCTCTCAGCCAGCCAGCTACCCCCACCCACTTTCTCAGCCACCCCCACCCACTCTCTCAGCCACCCACCCACTATCTCAGCCATCCACTCACCCACTCTCTCAGCCACCCACCTCCACCCACTCTCTCAGTCACCCTCCCACCCACGCCCTCAGCCACCCACCCTCCCACTCACTCTCTCAGCAACACACCCTCCACCCACTCTCTCAGCCCCACATACTCTCTCAGCCAGCCCCCATCCACTCTCACCACCCACCCAGGCACAAGAGGAGTAAAAAAAACCCTGAAATCTCGTGTGAGATTAGCGATGCCTGGGAGGGTGAGCTCACTGGTCTCTGAAGGTGAGCTCTGGTCTCTGAAGGTGAACTCTGGTCTCTGAAGGTGAGCTCTGGTCTCACAGAGGCTCACAGCTTTATTAGAGATGCGGGGTGCGCGCAAACACACACACACCAGCGTAGAGGCGGGACCAGGATCTGTGACTGCACCCCTGCAACCACAAATAGGTGAGTATACACATCGCAACGCACACACACGCTCACTCTCACACACAGCAAGGAGGGCCCACACACGCTCGGAGGGCCCGGGTTCAATTCCCGGCGGGGCCGAAACATTTCGAAGTGTTTCCTTACACACACACACACACACACACACACATACAACAGGCCTATTGTCTAATCGACATGTGCCTACGACAAAATGGTAACAACATGGTAACTAACACACGCAAACACACACGCACGCACACATACACACACACACACACAGGATAAAGAAAGATAAGAAAGATGCCTTTGTTTACAGTATGATGTGTGTGTGTGTGTGTGTGTGTATGTGTGTGTGTATGGTGTGCGTGTGTGTGTATGGTTTGTGTGTGTATGGTGTGTGTGTGTATATATATGGTGTGTGTGTGTGTGTATGGTGTGTGTATGTATGGTGTGTGTGTGTGTATGTGTGTGGTGTGTGTGTGTGTATGTGTAACGAAACACTTCGAAATGTTTCCGCCCCGCCGGGAATTGAACCCGGGTACTCCGTGCGTGAAGCAAGAGCGCTAGCCACCATGCCATTGGGGCGTGTGTGTGCGTGTGTGTGTGTGTGTGTACATCGTCTCAGATATCATTGGTAATACAGTACAAAGCCACATTCACCTTTGAGCGCCATTGTACGCTCTGGCCTTGCGTAATTGCGTTATTTTTGGATCACCTCGAATTGACAAAGCTCTCTTTCTTGCGCGTATTACGCACTCTATCCATCATACACCTTTGCGTATACGCAATACCTTTTTCCCCTTTGCTCATACGCTTATTTCCTTTCCCCAAACAAGTCTTGATTACCTTCTCTTTCTTTCTCTCTTTGTTTATATACGTAATATGTCTCGCATATAACTTGCCAACAGCAAGAGCCTAGTTGAACATGCAACCACAAGACAATCCTGGCCCAGTGTCGGGCCGGGCTCAGGGTCGGGCCATGAAACACATTTATACGCAGTCCTCAGCACACTTAACAAGGACAATAATTGGAGGATAAGAAAGAATAAACAGAGGAAGGAAGGAAGGAAAAATTAAATGAATTTCAAGCATGTAAATTCTCATGGCAAGAAGAAGAACGAGTTGTAACATGTATATTATGAAGGGATTTTTGAGTTAGGAATTCGTGTCGTTTTTTCACTCATTATTTCCCGGCTTCTCTCTCTAATAATATCGACACGAGGAGGAATTTGGGCAATATATGAAGGACCAGGCGAAGAGGCCTAGTCTGGGACAGGGTCACACGGGCTGTGACCCCAAGGAAGCAAATACAGGTAACGTGGTCTCTGTCGGAAGGAACAGAGAAGGTAGAGTGAGTAAGAAGGGCGGGGGTGGGTGTGTTGGTGTGTGGGTCGGGGTGGGTGTGTTGGTGTGTGGGTCGGGGTGGGTGTGTTGGTGTGTGGGTTGGGGTGGGTGTGTTGGTGTGTGGGTCGGGGTGGGTGTGTTGGTGTGTGGGTTGGGGTTTGTGTGTTATTGTGTGGGTCGGGGTGGGTGTGTTGGTGTGTGGGTCAGGGTGAGTGTGTTGGTGTGTGGGTCGGGGTAGGTGTGTTGGTGTGTGAGTCGGGGTGGGTGTGTTGGAGTGTGGGTCGGAGTGGGTATGTTGGTGTGTGGGTCGGGGTGGGTGTGTTTGTGTGTGGGTCGGGGTGGGTGTGTTGGTGTGTGGATTGGGGTGAGTGTGTTGGAGTGTGGGTCGGTGTGGGTGTGTTGGTGTGTGGGTCATGGTGGGTGTGTTTGTGTGTGGGTCGGGGTTAGTGTGTTGGTGTGTGGGTCGGGGTGGGTCTGTTGGTGTGTGGGTGGGGGTGGGTGTGTTGGAGTGTGGGTCGGGGTGGGTGTGTTTGTGTGTGGGTCGTGGTGGGTGTGTTTGTGTTCGGGTCAAGGTGGGTATGTTGGTGTGGGTCGGGGGTGGGTGTGTTGGTGTGTGGGACGGGTGGGTGTGTTGGTGTTTAAGTCGGGGTGTGTGTGTTCGTGTGAGGGTCAGGGTGGGTGTGTTGGTGTGGGTCGGGGTTGGTGTGTTGAAGTGTGGGTCGGGTGGGTGGGTTGATGTGTGGGTCGGGGTGGGTGTGGGGTCGGGGTGAGTGTGAAGGTGTGTGGGTCGGGTTGGTGGTTGGTTGTGGTCGGGGTGTGTGTTGTGTGGGTTGGGGTGGTGTGTTGGTGTGTGGGTCGTGGTGTGTGTGTTGGTGTGTGGGTCGGGGTGAGTGTGAAGGTGTGTGGGTCGGGGAGTGTGTGTTGGTGTGGTGTGTGGGTCGGGGAGGGTGTGTGTGGGTCGGGGTGGGTGTGTTGGTGTGTGGGTCGGGGTGGGTGTGTTGATGTGTGGGTTGGGGTGGGTGTGTGGGCCGGAGTGGGTGTGTTGGTGTGTGGGTTGGGGTGGGTGTGTGGGTCGGGGTGGATGTGTGGGTCAGGGTGGATGTGTGGTTGGGGTGGGTGTGTGGGTCGGGTGGATGTGTGGGTCGGGGTGGGTGTGTGGGTTGGGTTGGATGTGTGGGTCGGGGTGGATGTGTGGGTCGGGGTGGATGTGTGGGTCGGGGTGGGTGTGTGGGTCGGGGTGGATGTGTGGGTCGGGGTGGGTGTGTGGGTCGGGGTGGGTGTGGGTCGGGGTGGATGTGTAGGTCGGGGTGGATGTGGATCGGGGTGGATGTGTGGGTCGGGGTGGGTGTGTGGTCGGGTGGATGTGTGGGTCGGGGTGGATGTGGGGTCGGGGTGGGTGTGTGGGTCGGGGTGGGTGTGTGGGTCGGGGTGGATGTGTGGGTCGGGGTGGATGTGGGGTCGGGGTGGATGTGTGGTTCGGGGTGGGTGTGTGGGTCGTGGTGGATGTGTGGGTCGGGGTGGATGTGTGGGTCGGGGTGGATGTGTGGGTCGGGGTGGGTGTGTGGCGGGTGGGTGTGTGGATGGGGTGGATGTGTGGGTCGGGTGGATGTGTGGGTCGGGTTGATGTGTGGGTCGGTGTGGATGTGTGGGTCGGGTTGGATGTGTGGGTCGGTGTGGATGTGTGGGTCCGGGTGGGTGTGTGGGTCGGGTGGATGTGTGGGTCGGGGTGGAAGTGTGGGTCGGGGTGGATGTGTGGGTCGGGGTGGGTGTGTGGGTCGGGAGGATGTGTGGGTCGGGGTGGATGTGTGGTCGCGGTGGATGTGTGGGTCGGGGTGGATGTGTGGGTCGGGGTGGGTGTGTGGGTCGGGTGGATGTGTGGGTCGGGGTGGATGTGTGGGTCGGGGTGGGTGTGTGGGTCGGGGTGGATGTGTGGGTCGGGTGGATGTGTGGGTCGGGGTGGGTGTGTGGGTCGGGTGGGTGTGTGGGATGGGGTGGATGTGTGGGTCGGGGTGGATGTGTGGGTCGGGGTGAATGTGTGGGTCGGTGTGGATGTGTGGGTCGGGTTGGATGTGTGGGTCGGTGTGGATGTGGGGTCCGGGTGGGTGTGTGGGTCGGGGTGGATGTGTGGGTCGGGGTGGATGTGTGGGTCGGGGTGGATGTGTGGGTCGGGGTGGATGTGTGGGTCGGGGTGGTTGTGTGGGTCGGGGTGGGTGTGTGGGTCGGGGTGGTTGTGTGGGTCGGGGTGGATGTGTGGGTCGGGGTGGATGTGTGGGTCGGGTGGATGTGTGGGTCGGGGTGGATGTGTGGATCGGGGTGGATGTGTGGGTCAGGGGTGGATGTGTGGGTCGGGTGGATGTGTGGGTCGGGTGGTTGTGTGGGTCGGGTGGGTGTGTGGGTCGGGGTGGTTGTGTGGGTCGGGGTGGATGTGTGGGTCGGGGTGGGTGTTAGAACACCATAAAGTGGGATTAAGGTTCAATAACAGTATTGGAACTCATGTTCCTGGTTTTGTGTAGCACTTGAAGGTAACTCCATAGATTACATTCAGTTGGATTATAGTCTGTACCTGACCTACTTGTACTCACATGTCTGTGGTTTCAGAGGATGAGTCTCAGCTCCTGGCCCCTCCTTTCCTCTGGCCGTTACCCCTATCTTGGCTTTCCTCTGCGTGTGTGTACGCATGAGTGAGTGAGAGAGAGAGAGAGAGAGAGAGAGAGAGAGAGAGAGAGAGAGAAGGAGAGAGAGAGAGACAGAGAGAGAGAGAGAGAGAGAGAAGAGAAAAAGAGAAAACAGACAGAAGAAACAGAAGAAGTAAGATTAATTTTTAATAGAGTATTGTAGATATATGTTCTCTTTACAAATTATCACAGATGGAATTGACATTTTAACGTAGCGCTTGAAGCATGTCAGCTGCACCTGACGCTCTCGTTTTCAACCGTGCTCTTACACGCAGCACCACCTAACCACCTTCACCCCACCAACCAACCATCCTAACCACCCACCCACCAACCAACCATCCTAACCACCCACCCACCAACCAACCATCTAACCACCCACCCACCAACCAACCATCCTAACCACCCACCACCAACCAACCATCCTAACCACCCACCCACCAACCAACCATCCTAACCACCCACCCACCAACCAACCATCCTAACCACCCACCCACCAACCAACCATCTAACCACCCACCCACCAACCAACCATCCTAACCACCCACCCACCAACCAACCATCCTGACCACCACCACCAACTAACCATCCTGACCACCCACCCACCAACCAACCATCCTAACCACCCACCCACCAACCAACTATCTTAACCACCCACCTACCAACCAACCATCCTAACCACCCACCAACCAACCAACCATCCTAACCACCCACCCACCAACCAACTATCCTAACCACCGACCACCAACCGACCATTCTAACCACCCACCCACCAACCAACCTTCCTAACCACCCACCCACCAACCAACCATCCTAACCACCCACCCACCAACCAACCATCCTGACCACCCACCCACCAACCAACTATCCTAACCACCGACCTACCAACCAACTATCCTAACCACCGACCTACCAACCAACCATCCTAACCACCGACCTACCAACCAACTATCCTAACCACCGACCCACCAACCAACCATCCTAACCACCGACCCACCAACCAACTATCCTAACCACCGACCCACCAACCAACCATCCTAACCACCGACCCACCAACCAACTATCCTAACCACCGACCCACCAACCAACCATCCTAACCACCGACCCACCAACCAACCATCCTAACCACCGACCTACCAACCAACCATCCTAACCACCGACCCACCAACAAACTCTCCTAACCACCGACCTACCAACCAACCATCCTAACCCCCGACCTACCAACCAACTATCCTAACCATCGACCCACCAACCATCCATCCTAACCACCGACACACCAGCCAACCATCCTAACCACCAACCCACCAACCAACTATCCTAACCACCGACCTACCCACCAACTATCCTAACCACCCACCCACCAACTAACCATCCTAACCACCCACCCACCAACCAACCATTCTAACCACTGACTCACCTACCAACCATCCTAACCACCGACCCACCAACCAACCATCCTAACCACCGACCTACCAACCAACTATCCTAACCACCCACCTATCAACCAACCATCCTAACAAGAAAACCATCCTAACCACCCACCCAACAACCAACCATCCTAACCACCCACCCACCAACCAACCATCCTAACCACCCACCCACCAACCAACCATCCTAACCACCCACCCACCAACCAACCATCCTAACCACCCACCCACCAACCAACCATCCTAACCACCCACCCACAAACCAACCATCCTAACCACCCACCCATCAACCAACCATCCTAACCACCGACCCACCAACCAACCATCCTAACCACCCACCCACCAACCAACCATCCTAACCACCCACCCACCAACCAACCATCCTAACCACCCACCCACCAACCAACCATCCTAACCACCCACCCACCAACCAACCATCCTAACCACCCACCCACCAACCAACCATCCTAACCACCCACCCACCAACCAACCATCCTAACCACCCACCCACCAACCAACCATCCTAACCACCCACCCACGAACCAACCATCCTAACCACCCACCCACCAACCACTCACTAATCAACCACTCAAACTGTGAAGAAAGAAGCTCTTCAGAGACTATCACACTGACTTCCCCACCTACAGCAGCTTAAGCAAAGGTCAGACGTAACACAGGAGACGCTGGAGGAGTAGGTCATGCAAGGATTAGACACGAAGGTGAAGGCTTTGACTGGCAGATTACACGTTGAAACATCAAGGGAAGAGACTGACTGTTAGAGGAAGCAACAATACCGCTCACCAGCATCAAAGGCAAAACAATGAAATAATTTAAAATAATGCTATTCCATTTCTAGATGTTAATCTCGAAATTGTGTAGGAAAAATGACATCCACCAACCTTCTAAGTAGGACATACCACTGCTGAAATTTTTAGGCCTATCAGCCTGTCTCCACCTGCCAAACGGAAACAAAATTTTGAATGGCCTATGTGGCATTGTGCATAGGGCGCCCTTTCATGCAAATAGACCCACCAATCTTGCGCAAGACACATTACACAAGCGATGAAATTTTAAAGCCGATCTAATACGTCGTTCTAGAGTAATTACATAGAGTATTGTAGTTATGTCTCTGTTACGGCCCCCTACCTAACAATGGTTGTTAGGTAGTTACCTTACCGGCCGGCAGTCAAGGGGTTACGTCATCAGACCCGATGTTTGACTGCCGGGCCGGCTAGACCGACAGTGTTAACCAGACTCTCCTATATACAACACTGGAGAGTTCACCAGCTCCCTGATGCACTTAGGGAGTGCTAACGAGACTCCCATATACAACACTGGAGAGTTCACCAGCTTCCTGATACACCTAGGGAGTGTACGAGACTCTCCCATATACACTGCTGGAGAGTGTCAACCAGACTCTACTATACACAGCACTGGAGAGTTCACCAGCTCCCTGATACACTACTGGAGTTCGCCAGGCAGACCTGCTTGAGAGTTGCAGACTTTCGCAGTGTGGTGCTGGTGACAGGTCTACAGTGCTGAGAGAACTGGAAGCTCTATCCTCTCTAGATCGTGTTACTCGAAAGCAGCTTTGTACTTGTGATGTTTGCAAGGCCAAGTACAGTGATGGTGTTATCTTCCTGCTTGATATGAGGACACTGTTATGAGGAGAGCAGCAAGTCTGGTCACCATAATTACCTACTGGCTTTCATCGTACCTGCGACTATGTACCTGAAAATAGACTATTGTACCTGAAATTATGTACCTGAGGTGTCTTGTGTGACACTATGTTATGAGGTGTCTTGTGTGACACTATGTTATGGTGTCTTGTGTGACACTGGTTGTGTGTCTGGTGTGACACTGGTATTGTTACCCGGAGTGTCAGGTATTCAGTGGTGCATTCAGAGAGTTTGTGACGGTGGCACGACACAAGTTAAGAGTCGTGTATTTGATGTGTGTCATAACGCGGTGAAAAGGCTTTATTAGAGATGGGTTCATGATGCAGGGGGCGTGCTATGTGGCACAGAGAAGGTGTCGTGTGACAGCGATGGAGTCTTATGATACAGGGAGATCGGGTGTCGTGGAACCCCGTATGCGTGCCATAAGACAGAGATAAGGGTGTCTGCGGACACGGTGGAGAAGGCGTATCATGACAAGGTGTGGTAGTGTCCTGTGTGACACGATGACGACAGCGACTTGACACTGCACTAAGTATATGATTTTACTTATGACTTTTATCTTGTACTATGATTTTGTGTAAATGTTTTTACACAGATTATTAGATTTATGATTTTATTCAGATTATGTTTATATATTAATAATATAATATATATAATAAATATCTGAAATATGAGATTTTACTTAGTATCCCAAACAGTCGGTTTATTACAAATGTTCTTTTTTTTGTAATAGTCTCTCTTTACAAATTATCACAGATGTTGTTGACGTTTTAACCTGTGGCTGCTTGAAGCATGTCAGCTGCACCTGACGCCCTCTGTTTCACCTCTCACCAACCAACCATCCTAACCACCCACACACCAACCAACCATGCTAACCACCCACCAACCAACCATGCTAACCACCCACCAACCAACCAACCATCCTAACCAACCACCCATCAACCAACCATCCTAACCACCCACCAACCATCCTAACCACCAACCAACCATCCTAACCACTCACCAACCATCCTAACCACCAACCAACCATCCTAACCACCCACCCACCAACCATCCTAACCACCAACCATCCTGACCACCCACCCACCAACCAACTATCCTAACCATCGACCTTCCAACCAACCATCCTAACCACCGACATACCAACCAACCACCCTAACCACCGACCCACCAACCAGCCATCCTAACCACCGACCACCAACCAACCATCCTAACCACCCACCCACCAACCAACCTTCCTAACCACCCACCAACCAACCATCCTGACCACCCACCAACCAACCATCCTAACCACCGACCACCAACCAACTATCCTAACTACCGACCACCAACCAACCATCCTAACCACCCAACAACCAACTATCCTAACCACCCACCAACCATCCTAACCACCCACCAACCAACCATCCTAACCACCCACCAACCAACCATCCTAACCACCCACCAACCATCCTAACCACCGACCACCAACCAACCATCCTAACCACCGACCACCAACCAACCATCCTAACCACCCACCCACCAACCAACCTTCCTAACCACCCACCCACCAACCAACCATCCTGACCACCCACCCACCAACCAACTATCCTAACCACCTACCTACCAACCAACCATCCTAACCACCGACATACGAACCAACCATCCTAACCACCGACCCACAAACCAACCATCCTAACCATTGACCACCAACCAACCATCCTAACCACCCACCAACCATCCTGACCACCCACCCACCAACCAACTATCCTAACCACCGACCTACCAACCAACCATCTTAACCACCGACATACCAACCAACTATCCTAACCACCGACCCACCAACCAACTACCCTAACCACCGACCACCAACCAACCATCCTGACCACCCACCCACCAACCAACCATCCTAACCACCGACCTACCAACCAACTATCCTAACCACCGACCTACCAACCAACCATCCTAACCACCGACCTACCAACCAACTATCCTAACCACCCACCCACCAACCAACCATCCTAACCATCGACCCACCAACCAACTATCCTAACCACCGACCCACCAACCAACCATCCTAACCACCGACCCACCAACCAACTATCCTAACCACCGACCCATCAACCAACCATCCTAACCACCGACCCACCAACCAACCATCCTAACCACCGACCTACCCACCAACCATCCTAACCACCCACCCACCAACCAACTATCCTAACTACCGACCTACCAACTATCCTAACCACCGACCCACCAACCAACTATCCTAAGCACCGACCCACCAACCAACTATCCTAACCACCGACACACCAACCAACCATCCTAACCACCGACCTACCCACCAACTATCGTAACCACCCACCCACCAACTAACCATCCTAACCACCCACCAACCAACCATTCTAACCACTGATTCACCAACCAACCATCCTAACCACCGACCCACCAACCAACCATCCTAACTACCGACCCACCAACCAACCATCCTAACCACCCACCAACCACCCATCCTAATCACCGACCCTCCAACCAACCATCCTAACCACCCACCCACCAACCAACCATCCTATCCAGCGACCCACCAACCAACCATCCTAACCACCGACCCACCAACCAACCATCCTAACCACCGACCCACCAACCAACCATCCTAACCACCCACCCACCAACCAACCATCCTAACCACCCACCAACCAACCATCCTAACCACCCACGCACCAACCAACCATCCTAACCACCCACCCACCAACCAACCATCCTAACCACCCACCCACCAACCAACCATCCTAACCACCCACCAACCAACCATCCTAACCACCCACTTACCAACCAACCATCCTAACCAAACCAACCATCCTAACCACCCACCAACCAACCATCCTAACCACCGACTCACCAACCAACCATCCTAACCACCCACCCACCAACCAACCATCGTAACCACCGACTCACCAACCACTCACCAATCAACCACTCAAACTGTGAAGAAAGAAGCTCTTCAGAGACTGTCACACTGACTTCCCCACCTACAGCAGCTTAAGCAAAGGTCAGACGTAACACAGGAGACGCTGGAGGAGGAGGTCATGCAAGGATTAGACACGAAGGTGAAGGCTTTGACTGGCAGATTACACGTTGAAACATCAAGGGAAGAGACTGACTGTTAGAGGAAGCAACAATACCGCTCACCAGCATCAAAGGCAAAACAATGAAATAATTTAAAATAATGCTATTCCATTTCTAGATGTTAATCTCGAAATTGTGTAGGAAAAATGACATCCACACACTCCAATAAATAGGCCAACCTTCTAAGTAGGACATACCACTGCTGAAATTTTTAGGCCTATCAGCCTGTCTCCACCTGCCAAACGGAAACAAAATTTTGAATGGCCTATGTGGCATTGTGCATAGGGCGCCCTTTCATGCAAATAGACCCACCAATCTTGCGCAAGACACATTACACAAGCGATGAAAATTTAAAGCCGATCTAATACGTCGTTCTCGAGTAATTAACGAGTGTTACTGAAAATATTGCGAGAAACATGAAAGTCTCTCCTCGTTAATCTACAAAAAAATAAAAGCATGAAACATTGGATTTTATTTTTCCGATTTATTTTTCCCATTTTGCAGATTGGCATCCAAACAGCAAATAAATAATATAAAATACTGCCTATTAAGATGCAGCATTTAGGGTTTGAAGGTCATCGGAAGAGGCATTCTCGAGTTATTATATGGGGAAACATTTTGGATAATAACATTGATAAATTTAAATTTACACAATTTAAAATGAGCGACAAGCTGTGCTTTAATAAAGTCTACAAATGGTAAAAGTTTCAAGCCGATCAATCATGGAATTTTCCAGAAATTGAACTGATTCCAACAATTCCATTTTTTTTACTATTTCAGTAAAATTTCAAAGTTGCAGCTGCTCAGACTCAACTTATGAGGTGTCTTCCTTTTCAAGAATGCTTCGTTAATAACAGTTTGAATCCAGTCAGAAGAAGCATTCTTTAGTTAATAAAAAATAAATTAACCCCTTTATTCGATAAAAATGGCAAATTGGGACTTATGGCAGCCAACTGTAGTGTGAGCCTTGTGTTTAGAAAACCACACTAGTGGTGAAAATTTGAAGCCTATCAGATGAGTCATTCTCCAGTTATGGCACAGATTCCGACGATTACTGGTTTTATTTTTTACCATTCAACTGCATCAACAAATTTGCCTGAGCGCAAAAGAAGCTTAACAGATAACACCCTGAGCCTGAGGTGCATCAGCCATCACATATATAAGTAGTTCAGAAAAGGTAAACAGAAAATGAACGTCATTAAACGAGGGGATATAAATTCCGCAATATTTTTCACGTAACTAAAAATCTGAACTTCACTCTCAGCCGTCGTAGGCTTTTTGGAAGCCTTTTGTGAACGTTCGAAGCTGAGCCGCTGAGGATTTTGGGAGTTATCTGACCCATTCCAGAAGGATGGGAAAAACTTCAATAACTTTGATCATAGGGCACGTGAACGTCCCAATTGCTTCCTTCCCCCTCCAAAAAAAAAAAAAAAGATTCTCGTTACCGCACATAAGTGTTGAAAATTTCAAGCCGATTGGATGAGGCATTCTCGAGCTATGAGCGAAATAATATAGAAAAGTTAGAGGAAAGAAAAAAAAACAAAAAGAACTGAGGTAACCTGAAGGAGGCCCTTCCCGGGACACCTCATAAAATAATAACAGACAGTAAGAAAGGGAGAGAGCACCAGATTAATATCAAATAAACAACAGCTTTTCCCGAACGAAGAAGAAAATCCTGCATCGAGTCACTAGAAGCATCTTACGAGATACTGAAGATTACATACAGGAAAGAAGCAGGATTGGCAGACTGTATCTCTTGATGATAAACAAAAGACCTTTGACATGAGAGGGCATTAACGACTAATATTTTTTATAATTAGGTTAGTGGAGAGGGAAGAGGTTTTAGAGCAGAAATAAATTCTTGAATGGAAGGAAATAGTGAAGGTGAGAGAGAGAGAGAGAGAGAGAGAGAGAGAGAGAGAGAGAGAGAGAGAGAGAGAGAGAGAGAGAGAGAGAGAGAGAGATTATGATGGGTGAATATTTCCATCAAGGTCCCTTTAAACATCAACCCTGATACTGCAACATTCATGCATCGATCAGGGTGCGTATAATATTGTATCGGCAGACCAAATATATCAGTCATGGATCATGTTGCGATGGTGTTGATAATGTTGGTGGTGATAGTAGTTATGGTGCTGATTGCAATGGTGGTGGTAATAGTAGTTATGGTGCTGATTGCAATGGTGTTGATAATGTTGGTGGCGATAGTAGTTATGGTGCTGATTGCAATGGTGGTGGTGATAGTAGTTATGGTGATGATTGCAATGGTGTTGATAATGTTGGTGGTGATAGTAGTTATGGTGCTGATTGCAATGGTGGTGATAGTAGTTATGGTGCTGATTGCAATGGTGTTGATAATGTTGGTGGTGATAGTAGTTATGGTGCTGATTGCAATGGTGGTGGTGATAGTAGTTATGGTGCTGATTGCAATGGTGTTGTTAATGTTTGTGGTGATAGTAGTTATGGTGCTGATTGCAATGGTGGTGGTGATAGTAGTTATGGTGCTGATTGCAATGGTGTTGATAATGTTGGTGGTGATAGTAGTTATGGTGCTGATTGCAATGGTGTTGATAATGTTGGTGGTGATAGTAGTTATTGTGCTGATTGCAATGGTGGTGGTGATAGTAGTTATGGTGCTGATTGCAATGGTGTTGATAATGTTGGTGGTGGTGATAGTAGTTATGGTGCTGATTGCAATGGTGTTGATAGTGGTTGTGGTGGTGACTGTGATGGTGTAGATAGTGGTAGTGGTGATGGTGGTGACGTAACATTCACTATACACTCACTCACATTAACTAAAAGCCAACACACAATACGTGGAGATGTTGATCAAACATCGCTCACATTAGTAAACACTCACCAAACATTTTTCAACATCAAAGACAAATTATCAAGAACCAAAGAGAATAATTCAACACAAATAACCTTATGGAAGAGT
This sequence comes from Cherax destructor, assembly GCA_009830355.1. NCBI lineage: Eukaryota > Metazoa > Arthropoda > Malacostraca > Decapoda > Parastacidae > Cherax > Cherax destructor. The sequence goes on along the minus strand of WNWK01002150.1, from coordinate 73,909 downwards.
GAATAAACAAATATTTCCATTAAAAACACAAAATAACAAATTATTGAAACGAATAATAGAATTATAATTATCCCAAAACACGGCTCACCTGCCTAAAAATATATATATTATATATATGATAATATATATATATATATATATATATATATATATATATATATATATATATATATATATATATATATATATATATATATATATATATATATATATATTTTATATATATATATATATATATATATATATATATATATATATATATATATATATATATATATATATATATATATATATATTTATATATATAATATATATATCTGTTGGAGTGTGAGCAGGGTAACATTGTGTGAAGGGATTCAGGGAAACCAGTTAATTGATTTAGTTGGACTTGAGTCCTGGAAATGGGAAGTACAATGCCTGCACTTTAAAGGAGGGGTCTGGGATAGTGACAGCTGGGAGGGACTATTCTCAGCTGTCGTATCTGAGCGCCTCTGCAAAGACAGTGATTATGTATGAGTGTGGTGAAAGTGTTGAATGATGATGAAAGTATTTTCTTTTGGGGATTTTCTTTCTTTTGGGTCACCCTGCCTCGGTGGGAGACGGCCGACTTGTTGGAAAAAAAAATGTTTTTAATTACAGATAATATAAAGTAGAATCATATGATAATATATATAACCTAATATCTATATATATATATATATATATATATATATATATATATCAATTTCATAGTCTTTAATAGATAAATCTAACTTTCAGGCATTACGCTCAATTTCATTCATGTCTGTTTGTCTGAGTCTGTTGTTCAATCTCTCCACTAGTCTTTAACAGGAAAACTAACAGACTCACGGATTATAATAACAGACTCACGGATTATAACAGGTAGAAATCAGAGACTAGTGTAGAGTGAAAGTTTATGTAAACTGCTGTTGTTACTAACAGCTGCTACAGTTACTGACAGCTGTTGTTACTGGCAGCAACTCTCACTTTATGATACGGACACCTGCTGTTATTGACAGCTGCTGTTACTGACTGCTGCTGTTACTGGCAGCTGTTGTTACTAGCTCCTGCTGTAAGTGGCACCTGCTGTTACTTGCTGTTACTGGCTCCTGCTGTTACTGGCTCCTGCTGTTACTGGCTCCTGCTGTTACTGACAGCTGATGTTACTTGCTGCTACTGACACCAAACGATCTCTTTGACATCAATGTCATCACCGGTGGTGTAGCAACGGTGCTCTAACCTCTGCTGCACCACCGGCGGTGCTCTAACCTCTGCTGCACCACCGGCATTGACAGCATATATTATGTTCCTCATAATTACCAATTACAATTTTTTCTACGGCTGCTGCATAGCTAATTAATTTGGTTACGAACATTGTGTTTAAAGACAAGCTTTAATATGAGAGAGAGAGGGAGAGAGAGAGAGAGAGAGAGAGAGAGAGAGAGAGAGAGAGAGAGAGAGAGAGAAGAGAGAGAGAAGAGAGAGAGAGAGATAAACGCTGTTGTTTGGTGTCGGTGATGGTGACAGTGGTGGTGATAATGATTTAATGGTGATAAAATAGTGAGGGATGCCAGAGGCACATTGGTAGGTACAGTGTGGTGAGGGTGATGGTGCGGTGAGGGTGATGGTGCGGTGAGGGTGATGGTGCGGTGATAATAATGGTGAAATAACAGAGATAACATAATATTATTATGACAATGAGAACGAGCTGAACGTCTTGTGATGAAGATGGTCCTTGATGATGATGGTCCTTGATGGTGATGGTATGGTGATAATATAAGTACTGTGATTTTATGATGATATGGTGATAGTGTTCTTACAATAAACTAGAACCTCATAAAAAATATATATATATATATATATATATATATATATATATATATATATATATATATATATTTATATATCAATGCACCCCGCAGAAACAAGCGGAGGTATATACTGAGAAAGATCGCAATCATTAGGATTCGAAACCCCATCTGGGGGGGTGGCATAGCTCCCCAAGTGACGCTCTAGACCACTCGGCCACAGATGCCACAAAAAACTAGGCAGCCTGTTTACAAGTCATGTTTTTTCCTCGCCCCGGGTCAGAATATGCAGGAGGAAAGTGGAATAGCTTGTAACCATGTTTGAGGCCCACTGATATGCCGGGGCTAGGAAGAAACATGGGTGTTTAAACTCTGCATCATACTTTTTCCCCCGAGGTCCCTGCAGGTACCCTGGTAAATGAAAAAAAAACTACAGCTTGCTGTAAAAAATACCAAAGCAGTGCGGCACAAGATACACAGAGAAGAAAAACAACTTGTATTTCTTGCAAGGTTTTAAGGTTCACTTCGCACTCTCGCCCCATTTCTCTCAATCTCCATTATTATCTATTTCCCTCTTCTTCGTTCGTCACTGTGAGCTTCACTGACACACACACACACATAGCCACGAGCTATGACTCGATCCCTGCAACCACAACTAGGTGAGTACACACACACACACACACACACATTTCTCCGTGGTCCTTAGAGAGGGAGCAGAGATGTTGTGTGTGCCACTAACACAAATCTTCAACACATCCATTGAAACTGGGCAACTACCTGAGGCGTGGAAGATGGTAAATGTAGTCCCAGTTTTTAAGAAAGGAGACAGACACGAGGCATTAAACTACAGACCTGTGTCACTGACGTGTATAGTATGCAAAGTCATGGAGAAGATCATCAGGAGGAGAGTGGTGGAGCACCTAGAAAGACACAAGCTTATAAACGACAACCAGCACGGTTTCAGGGAAGGAAAATCGTGTGTCACAAACCTACTGGAGTTTTATGACAAGGTAACAGAAGTAAGACACGAGAGAGAGGGGTGGATAGACTGCATTTTCTTGGACTGCAAGAAGGCGTTCGACACAGTTCCTCACAAGAGGTTAATGCAAAAGCTAGAGGATCAGGCACACGTAAGAGGAAAGGCACTGCAATGGATCAGAGAATATCTGACAGGGAGGCAACAACGAGTCATGGTACGTGACGAGGTGTCAGAGTGGGCACCTGTGACGAGTAGGGTTCCACAAGGGTCAGTCCTAGGACCTGTACTGTTTTTGGTATATGTGAATGACATAACGGAAGGGATAGACTCAGAAGTGTCCCTGTTTGCAGATGATGTGAAGTTAATGAGAAGAATTAAATCAGTCGAGGATCAGGCAGGACTACAAAGAGACCTGGACAGGCTACAAGCCTGGTCCAGTAACTGGCTCCTTGAATTTAACCCTGCCAAATGTAAAGTCATGAAGATCGGGGAAGGGCAAAGAAGACCGTAGACAGAGTATAGTCTAGGTGGCCAAAGACTGCAAACCTCACTCAAGGAAAAAGATCTTGTGGTGAGTATAATACCGAGCACATCTCCTGAGGCACACATCAATCAGATAACTGCTGCAGCATACGGGCGGCTGGCAAACCTAAGAATAGCGTTCCAATGCCTCACTAAGGAATCATTCAAGACTTTGTGCATCATATACGTCAGGCCCATACTGGAGTATGCAGCACCAGTTTGGAACCCACACCTGGTCAAGCACGTCAAGAAATTAGAGAAAGTGCAGAGGTTTGCAACAAGGCTAGTGCCAGAGCTAAGGGGATTGTCCTACGAAGAAAGGTTAAGGGAAATCGGTCTGACGACACTAGAAGACAAAAGGGTTAGGGGAGACATGATAACGACATATAAAATACTGCGAGGAATAGATAATGTGGACAGAGACAAGATGTTCCAGAGAGGGGACACAGAAACAAGGGGTCACAATTGGAAGTTGAAGACTCCTATGAGTCAAAGGGATGTTAGGAAGTATTTCTTCAGTCAAAGAGTTGTCAGGAAGTGGAATAGCCTAGAAAGCGACGTAGTGGAGGCAGGAACCATACATAGTTTTAAGACGAGGTTTGATCAAGCTCATGGAGCAGGGAGAGAGAGGACTGTTGCATGCAAAGAGTATGTAACCTTTATTCGGAGCATGTTAAACATACCCACATAGGCTCCCCTCCAACCAGCGAACCATCGTTAAGGGTTTGGTGATGGGGCCCCATCATCAAATCAACGACTCGGTTCAGCCAATTAAAATGCGAGTTTAACAATGACAAAGGTGACGTGGATACCACTCGCGGTTTGTCATTGGTATTCCTGCATAGAGCTGGTTGTGGAAAGTTGTCTGTCTTTTGGCTGCTGCTTAGCCTAGACAACTGTGGCGTGGACTAAACACTACTTCTTTGTATATAGTGTACATATGTGTAAAAAAGCCCTTTGTTATTTACTTGGTGAAGGAAAAGACAAAAGTCCTATATATTCATAACTGCTTGAAGGAAATACAAATTCAAAGCATTTTCTACTGTGTTTCTTTGCTCCAAGCTCCCTTTTACACTCAGGTTAACAGGCCATTGAACCTGAGGTTGTAATAAGGACCTAGTAGCAATCAGTGAAGAGGTGGGGCCAGGAGCTATGAATCGACCCCAGCAACCACAAATAGGTGAGTACACTCACCTCATGTGATTCCAGATTATATTTCATTCTCCTTTTTTTGGTAAATCATTTTTATTTTAGGAATTTTACAAATCAACCCGAGAGCTTCTTTTTTTTTTCCCTCCCTTGCTCCTCTTCCATCCTTCTCCTATCTCCGCCACCTCCCCTCCTCCCTGTCTTTCCCCTCTTCCCTTCAGCCACAACTCCCTAAATAAAAAGAAAGATATAAAACGATAATTTTTCAATTGTTGATATTTTTTGTGTCGTTGCTCGTAAATGATGGACGATGCTGTTCTTATTTTATTGCCTGATGTTCCTAGACCATCTGGCTAGTTAGTAGACCATCTGGCACGTTCGTAGACCATCTGGCACGTTGGTAGACCATCTGGCACGTTCGTAGACCATCTGGCACGTTCGTAGACCATCTGGCACGTTGGTAGACCATCTGGCACGTTCTTAGACCATCTGGCTAGTTGGTAGACCATCTGGCACGTTCGTAGACCATCTGGCACGTTCTAGACCATCTGGCACGTTCGTAGACCATCTGGCACGTTCGTAGACCATCTGGCTAGTTGGTAGACCATCTGGCACGTTCGTAGACCATCTGGCACGTTCGTAAACCATCTGGGACATTGGTAGACCATCTGGCTAGTTGGTAGACCATCTGGCACGTTCTTAGACCATCTGGCACGTTCGTAGATCATCTGGCACGTTCGTAGACCATCTGGCTAGTTGGTAGACCATCTGACACGTTCGTAGACCATCTGGCACGTTCGTAGACCATCTGGCACGTTCGTAGACCATCTGGGACATTGGTAGACCATCTAGGACGTTGGTAGACCATATGGGACATTGGTAGACCATCTAGGACGTTGGTAGACCATCTGGGACATTGGTAGACCATCTAGGACGTTGCTAGACCATCTGGCTCATGGTTAGACCATCTGGCTCGTGGTTAGACCATCTGGCTCGTGGTTAGACCATCTGGCTCGTGGTTAGACCATCTGACAAGTTGCAACGCCATCTGACAAGTTGTTACACAATCTGGCTCGTTGCTAGACCATCTGACAAGTTACTAGATCATCTGCTAGATTGCTGTACTCTGGTAAATTAGACACATATGCAACACTTGGGCATCTTTATTGAGGAAACGTTTGGCCACACAGTGGCTTCATCAGTCCATACAAAGGAGAATCGTGAAGAACAGGAGTTTGAGGTGGTCAGTCCCTCAACCTTGAGTCGATGTTGTCAGTCCATCAATCTTGAATTGAAACGTTTCCTCAATAAAGATACCCAAGTGTTGCATATGTGTCTAATTTACCAACTCGTCGGTTCTCTGAACCATTCATTTACATTGCTGTACTCTGCTGTACTGTACTGTAATGTGGTGTACTGTACTATACTATGTGCTGTACTGTCCTGTGTACTGTACTATACTGCGCTTTTGCCGTGTTGTTCTCTTCCTGTGCTGTACTTTGCAGTACTGTGCTGTGTTGTGCTCTACTGTGCTATATTGTTTTGTGCTATGATGTACTAAGTTGTGCTGTCTGACTCTTATTGGTCTAGCGATTTCCCATGAATATAATAATAATAATAATAATAATAATAATAATAATAATAATAATAATAATAATAATAATAATATTATTATTATTATTATAATAATAATAATAATAGTAATAATAATAATAATAATAATAATAATAATAATAATAATAATAATTATTATTATTATTATTATTATTATTATTATAATAATAATAATAATAATAATAATAATAGTATAATAATAATAATAATAATAATAATAATAATAATAATAATAATAATAATTATAGTAATAGTAATAATAATAATAATTATAATTATAATAATAGTAATAATAATATTAATATTAAAACTAAAAAATTAATTACAATAAGGTCTTCAATTACAGATATTATTAAATCATTTAATTAAGTAGGCTTTTTAATCTAGTTTTCTTTATATTATTAATTAAATGTCAAGATGTGGTTATTCAGTCGTTGATATTGTAGTTAATTACCTGGAGTTTACCTGGAGAGAGTTCCGGAGGTCAACGCCCCTGCGGCCCGGTCTGTGACCAGGCCTCATGGTATAGCAGAGCCTGATCAACCAGGCTCTTACTGCTGGCCGCACGCAGTCCGACGTACGAACCACAGCCCGGCTGGTCAGGTACCGACTTTAGGTGCCTGTCCAGTGCCTGCTTGAAGACAGCAAGAGGTCTATTGGTAATCCCCTTATGTACGCTGGGAGGCAGTTGAACAGTCTTGGGCCCCTGACACTTATTGTGTTGCCTCTCAACGTGCTAGTGGCACCCCTGCTTTTCATTGGGGGGATGTTACATCGTCTGCCGAGTCTTTTGCTTTCGTAGGGAGTGACTCTCGTGTGCAAGTTTGGTACTAATCCCTCTAGGATTTTACAAGTGTATATAATAATGTATCTCTCCCGCCTGCGTTCTAGGGAGTACAGGTTTAAGAACTTCAAGCGTTCCCAGTAATTGAGGTGGTTTATCGCAGTTATGCATACCGTGAAGGGTCTCTGCACATTTTCTGGGTCAGCATTTTCACCTGCCGTGAAAGGTGCAGTTAGTGTGCAGTAATATTCCAGCCTAGATAGAACAAGCAACCTGAAATGTGTCATCATGGGCTTGGCATCCCTGATTTTGAAGGTTCTCATTATCCATCCTGCCATTTTTCTTGCAGATGCGATTGCTACAGTGTTATGGTCCTTGAAGGTGAGATCCTCTGACATGATCACTCCCAGGTCTTTGACATTAGTTTTTCGCTCTATTGTGTGGTTGGAATTTGTTTTGTACTCCGATGAAATTTAAATTTCCTCACGTTTTCCATATCGGAGTAATTGAAATTTCTCATCATTGAACTTCATATTGTTTTCTGCAGCCCATTTAAAGATATGGTTGATGTCTGCTTGAAGTCTTGCAGTGTCTTCAACGGTGGACACTGTCATACAGATTCGGGTGTCATCTGAAAAGGAAGACACTGCACTGTGGTTTATATCCCTTCCTATGTCCGATATGACGATGAAGAACAGGATGGGAGCAAGTACTGTGCCTTGTGAAATAGAGCTTTTCACCGTAGCCGCCTCAGACTTTACTCTGTTGACTACTACTCTTTGTGTTCTATTTGTTAGGAAATTATAGATCCATCTGCCAACTTTTCCTGTTATTCCTTTATCACGCATTTTGTGTGCTATCACACCATGGTCACACTTGTCGAAGGCCTTTGCAAAGTCTGTGTATATAACATCTGCATTCTGTTTGTCTTCTAGTGCATCCAGGACCTTGTCGTAGTGGTCCAGTAGTTGGGACAGACAGGAGCGACCTGCTCTAAATCCATGCTGCCCTGAGTTGTGTAATTGATGGGTATCTAGATGAGTGGCGATCTTGCTTCTTAGAACCCTTTCAAATATTTTTTAATATGGGATGTTAGCGCTATTGGTCTGTAGTTCTTTGCCAGTGCTTTACTGCCCCCTTTGTGGAGTGGGGCTATGTCTGTTGTTTTTAGTAACTGTGGAACGACCCCAGTGTCCATGTTCCCTCTCCATAGGATGCTAAAAGCACGTGATAGGGGCTTCTTGCAGTTCTTGATGAACACGGAGTTCCATGAGTCTGGGCCTGGAGCGGAGTGCATGGGCATGTTATTTATCGCCTCTTCGAAGTCATTTGGCGTCAGGATAATGTCAGATAGGTTTGCGTCTATCAAGTTCTGTGGCACTCTCATAAAAAAATCATTTAGGTCTTCGACTTTCAGTCTGGTTAGCGGCTCGCTAAAAACTGAATCATACTGGGACTTTAGTAGCTCACTCATTTCCTTGCTGTCATCTGTGTAGGACCCATCCCGATTAAGTAGGGGCCCAATACTGGATGTTGTTCTCGACTTTGATTTGGCATAAGAAAAGAAATACTTTAGGTTTCTTTCAATTTCATTTATGGCTTTTAGTTCTTCCCACGTTTCTTGATTCCTGTAAGATTCCTTTAGTTTTAGTTCGATGTTTGCTATTTCTCTGACCAGTGTCTCCCTACGTATTTCAGATATATTGGCCTCTTGTAGCCGTTCTGTTATTCTTTGCCTTTGACTGTATAGGGAGCGCCTTTCTCTTTCTAGTTTACATTTTCTCCTCATTTTCCTTTAGGGAATTTGTCTTGAGCAAACCTCAAGTGCCACAGAGTTAATTTGTTCTAGACATAGGTTAGGATCTGAGATGCTTAGGTTATCTTTCCAGTTTATATCAATTAGGACTTGGTTTATTTGGTCCCACCTTATGTTTTTGTTATTGAAGTTGAATTTGGTGAAGGCTCCATCGCGACTGATCACATTTTGTCGGTCTGGGGCCCCGCGCATACATGTCTGGACCTCTATTATATTGTGATCTGAGTATATTGTTTTTGATATGATGACATTTCGTATCAGATCATCATTGTTAGTGAAGATGAGGTCCAGCGTATTCTCCAATCTTGTAGGCTCTATTATTTGCTGGTTTAAGGTGAATTTAGTGCAGAGATTTAAAAGCTCGTGTGTGAGAGAGTTTTCATCTGAGCTGCCTCCTGGTGTTATCTCTACTACCACATTATATGCAATATTCCTCCATTTTAGGTACCTTAGGTTGAAGTCCCCCAGGAGCAAGATGTTGGGGGGCAGGAGCTGGAAGGTTTTCCAGACAGTGGTCAATTTTTAGAAGCTGTTCCTGGAATTGTTGGGACGTTGCATCCGGAAGCTTGTATACAACCACGATGACCAGGGTTTGATTCTCGATCTTTATTGCTAGTACTTCAACTACATAATTTGAGGCATTTAGTAGTTCTGAGCATATAAGTGACTGTGATATATAGGCCACATCCTCCCTTTTGCCTGTTCACTCTTGTCACATCTGTATAGGTTGTAGCCCGGGATCCATATTTCATTGTCCAAGTGATCCTTTATGTGAGTCTCTGTGAAAGCCACAAACATTGCATTTGTCTCTGTAAGCAGTCCACGGATGTAAGGTATTTTGTGTTCGTCGCTGGCTTTAGACCCTGTATATTTGCAAAGATGAGTGTCGTCGGATTGGTGGTATGAGGGTGGTCTTTTTTTCCTGGAACTAATATCTGTTGTTCTGGAGTGGAGGCCATTGACTGTGATTCCACTCCAGAAATGATTGCACTTGGTGTACGATTTCTGTCATTTCCTGCCAGCTTTTTTTTCTTCCTGGCGCTAAAAAACCTCTCTCTCTGGAGTGGCTTTGGCTACCCAGGTTTTCCCATGGTCTGGATGTTCTGTGTCGTCTTGTACCCTTTAGGTGGTGTGCCTGGCAATATAGGTTATAGCACTGTCTTTCCTGAACTGATGAGTGGCACATTTCAGGGTGGAAAAGCTTACATAAAGGGAGGTTGCATTTTCCTGTTGTCATATGGGCACGGCATTTTCTGGGGTGGTCAAAGTTGCATGTCCCATCTGTTTTCCCAGATATTCCATGCCTGCAGATTCCAATTGCATAATATTTGCATAGGCCTGGTTTCTATTTGCCTTGTTTTTTTGTGACTGTGTTCCCTAATGTATTCCCTACTGATGCGTGTTTTCCTGTCTCATTTCTATCTTCAGCACTAGTGCTAACATCCCCTTTTGTTCCATCTCCAACACTAGCACCTTCAGGAGCACTGTCCTCCAGGACAACACTAGCACCTTCAGGAGAACTATCCTCCAGGACAACACTAGCACCCTCAGGAGCACTGTCCTCCAGGAGAACACTAGCACCTTCAGGAGCACTGTCCTCCAGGACAACACTAGCACCTTCAGGAGAACTATCCTCCAGGACAACACTAGCACCCTCAGGAGAACTATCCTCCAGAACAACACTAGCACCCTCAGGAGCGCTGTCGTTCAAGACACCCCCTTCCAAACCACCCATCTTATTTTCCCAACTGACATACCATGTTGACATGTCTTTTAAGAAAGATCTTTTATTGGTGTTTTTGTCTTTTAATACAGATGTAATTTTCTCATGCAGGTGTATCTCGTTTGGGCAGACCCAAAAACATCTCTCTGAGTTTATGTCAAGTGTGGTCACTGGTTGAAAATCCCTGCATATACCATGGGACCATTGACCACAGAATTTGAAAGCAATCCAGACCTGTGTTCGTCCCTTACCCTTTCTACAGATTCACAGATCTTCATGGTGGTGGTCATCTGACAACACTTGACCACTCTCCTAGCTAGCTAGACTATAATTTTTCGAAGTATTTATCTTGGAGACTCTTTCCTCTTATTCTTTAAAAGGGGTGGGGGGTAAGCCAGTGGAAGGCCTCGGTCAGATGCCCAAAAGCTCCAGCCTTACCTAACCTAACCTTCAAAATTCGAAGTTTTAACTTTTTGAAAAGGCTTTGACCAAAATAAAAAAAAATTTCGAAATAAATATATTCTCATTTTTACCCCCCATCCCTTCTTGCTTGTTTCTTTTTTGATAGGAAATGAAAAAAAACGTGATTGATTTGGATTTTAATAGGATTTTTTTCTTTTGAGGTTATTCAAAACTTATGTAGAGTAATGATTTTTTTTATTTAAGAATACATATAGTATACAAACCATACATCGTTACAATACATGTCTAATAACAATGCAAATAGTAAATTCAATAACAATCCTGCATATCAAAATATTAACCTCATGGCCTTGTTATTACTCATACAAAATTTATTCCTTTACAAGAAATAAAGAACATCTTTACTACCATAATCAAATAATCATCATACCCGCATCTTATCCTCGTTCATATCATACCCATTGAACGTAAAGGTGTTAATACTTCTCCTTACACCTTACCCATTCTAACACAATTACCACCACTCACGTGACATACATATATATATACAACAAAATTCACCATGTAAGCCAACATACATGTACATCTAATATTCACCATGTCAGGCAATAAACATAACATTACAAATCTTTGATCGGGCACATTTATATACAACTTCATAGTCATTAAACACCAGCATTGCCACAACCACTTGAATATGTATGTCTTCATCTTCCCTATAATCACAAAACTATAACACTTAAAAATTAAATTCATTTATAACATCTCCTTCCAAGGCTGTTCATGCTACTACAGCTTTGTCATTCTCACGGTACAATAAATATGATGCATTTCAAGATGTTCATCTTGCATGTACAGGACCCAAGGTCTCCTAATGCCTACTTTAGCTCCCAACAACCTCCTCCCTTCTTTACATTCACGTCTTCACATGTTATACTACAAATTCCTTCATATCCCAATTTTAGTAGTCAACACTATATACAATATACAATATGTGTCCAACTCCCTGTTGAACTATAGCCCCACCTATCCGACATTACATATAACCTCATTGCCAATCCTTTTGAAAACCATCTACTTTCCGTATCTTCAATATTATCCATTTTGAAGCCACAAACTTCCTACCAATTTTCACTTTCATTACTTTTATCTTTGATGCCATCATGCAACTTAAAATAGTCACACACGACATGTGTCTTGTTCATCCATACCTCATGATGCACTTTCCCTTACACTCAAAACTTCTGCATCATGCATTTATGCGTAGAACACAAAGAGTAGTAGTCAACAGAGTAAAGTCTGAGGCGGCTACTGTGAAAAGCTCTGTTCCACAAGACACAGTACTCTCTCCCATCCTGTTCCTCATCCTCATATCGGACATAGACAGGGATATAAGCCACAGTGCCGTGTCTTCCTTTGCAAATGACACCCGAATCTGCATGACAGTGTCCACCGTTGAAGACACTGCAAGACTCCAAGCAGACATCACCCAATTTTTTAAATGGGCTGCAGAAAACAATATAAAGTTCAACGATGAGAAATTTCAATTACTCAGATATGGAAAACGTGAGGAAATTTAAATCTCATCGGAGTACAAAAGAAATTCCAACCACACAATAGAGCGAAAAACTAATGTCAAAGACCTGGGAGTGATCATGTCAGAGGATCTCACCTTCAAGGACCATAACACAGTAGCAATCGCATCTGCTAGAAAAATGACAGGATGGATAATGAGAACCTTCAAAACCAGGGATGCCAAGCCCATGATGACACTTTTCAGGTTGCTTGTTCTATCTAGGCTGGAATATTGCTGCACACTAACTGCACCTTTCAAGGCAGGTGAAATTGCTGATCTAGAAAATGTGCAGAGAACCTTCATGGCACGCATAACTGCGATAAATCACCTCAATTACTGGGAACGCTTGAAGTTCTTAAACCTGTACTCCCTAGAAACCAGGCGGGAGAGATACATTATTATATACACTTGGAAAATTCTCGAGGTATTAGTACCAAACTTGCACACGAGAGTCACTCCCTACGAAATCAAAAGACTCAGCAGGCGATGTAACATCCCCCCAATGAAGAGCAGGGGTGCCACTAGCACGTTGAGAGACAACACAATAAGTGTCAGGGGCCCAAGACTGTTCAACTGGCTCCCAGTATACATCAGGGGGATTACCAACAAACCCCTGGCTGTCTTCAAGCAGGCACTGGACAGGCACCTAAAGTCGGTACCTGACCAGCCAGGCTGTGATTCGTACGTTGGACTGTGTGTGGCCAGCAGTAAGAGCCTGGTTGATCAGGCTCTGATCCAACATGAGGCCTCGTCACAGACCGGGCCGCAGGGGCGTTGACCCCTGGAACTCCCTCCAGGTATACTCCAGGTATGTGATTTCAAGCCACTGTCCCCGTGAGTCTGTTTCTCCCCCTCACACATTCATTACTCCTCCCCTCTTCCGTCTCCAGTCTCCCCAAGAAACAAGTAAAATGTGCCGTCATCCGTCCTTCCAACCCACACCCACCCCACCCCTTTCCTCTCACCCACTCCAAAATCCTCTCCCCATCACAACTCATACCACATCAAGAACCCCCCGTTATCCCCTATTTCCCTCTCCCGACATCAAGCCCCTTTTATTAATTGCCTACGCTCTCAATAAGTCACCTAATACCATATTTTTGTACTCCTCCGAGAAAGCGTTCCCCCACCTCCCCCCATACACCTCCCTATTCCTACATTTCGTGCGGTGCATACATCCTGCAACGGCTCTAATACGCTCCCCAACCCAGACTTCCCTTAACTTCCATGACACACACACAAAGTCTACCATTAAATACAAGAGGCTTCTTCGCACCTGCTGCCGCATGCCCCTATATCCAAACTTAGCGCCCTTAATACAGATACACCCCCCCATTCTTCTAAATACTCTTCCCATCCACTCCCTTACAGGTCCCAATCTTTCACAAAAGTATATCGCATGCATTGCAGTTTCCTCCATCCCACATCTTTCGCAACCCCCCTCCTTCACCATACCACTCAATGTAGGAACCGATATATTAATTCCCTATCCCTAGATCTTAAAAGCAGGTCCTTTAGTCCTTTCCATATATTACCCCAATCATATATTGAGTATTCTGCCTCCCCCTCAATTACTGTCATTCTCCACCCAACCCTATCCAGAGCACTTGCCGACACCCTGTGTGGATTTCTCATGACCATAATATTACGCAACAAGTCCCAACACTGCCACACCATCTACTCAATTCACTCACTACTTTACCAACCCTCCTTCCATCCACCCCACCCAACCTCACTACGCACCATTTAACATACATACATAACATTCTAATCCTCCCAACCCCACCCTATTTCTTACTATATCCTTCCGAAGCCATGGCTTGCCAAATGCCCAAATATACCAGGAACACCTTTACCTCCAACTTGCGCACATCCTCCTGCAACAGAGGGTAAATCACCGCTATATGCCACAGCTTACTATAGATCATCACATTCACTGCTATCACCCGCTGTTGCAGAGTAAGATCCCCCGCTGTCCATCCCTTAACCTGTCCAACGCCATTCCCACTATTCTCCCAGAATTCTCTCTCCTCGCCATCCTACTATCACTCATATACACAATCCCACAAATCTTAACCTTGTTCACTATTGTCCAGCCATACCGCTCACCCATCCCCCCACCTATCCACTTCCCCACCTCCAACAAATGTGACTTGGCTCCATTAACCTTCATACCTGTTGCCTCGCAAAAAACTCTGATGATTCTCCCTACATTCCCTAGACCCTCCTCATTTCCTATCAGTACCGTGGTGTCATTGACGTACCCAACTATGCCAGGTACTATGCACCCTTTGTCATCTTCCTTCCACACTCCCTCCTCAATCAGTCTATATAATGGGTCCTGCATACATGCAAACAAAATCTGCGACACGTACACCTGCACACGTACACACGCTCCCTTATACACGGTTTCCACCCAACTTACCACTTCTTTCTCATAAACCCTTCTTTCTCATAACCTCATACAAAACATCCCTTTCAACACTCCACCTTCTTCCTTGCCCTCAATGTAATTCTTTATTCTCTCATGCCTCCTAATCATGCTTAGCCCCGGGATCCCACACTGCCCTTCCGCAATCACTCCTAACACTTGTTTCAACCTATTCCCCAAGACTTTCATGAATATCTTGTAATCGGCATTCATCATGGCTAAAGGTCTGTAGTTCCCTATTGTTTCCCCATTCTCCCCTTTTTTAACTAACACCACCACCCCCATACCCTGCTCATGCCCCATGCATCCTTCTTCCTTCATCCTATTTAATAATTGCACTATACACTCCCTCAAAACATTCCAATTTTCTCTATAAAAACCATTTGCTATACCATCTAAACCCGGTGAATTTCCTCTACTCAACGCATTTACCGCCTCCCATACATTCTCCTCTCTAATTTCCCCATTCATGCACTCTCTTTCCATCTCTCCCAACTTACTCTGTATACCCTCCACAATAATGCTTTGCTCCCTCTTTCCACCACTCACACTTCGCAAATACCTCTCAAACCACTTATCCACATATACGCCCATTGCCTCCATCGTTCTTAGCCTTTGACCTTTCACGTAACCCTCCATGTCTTCCTCCACTTCTATACAATTCACAGTCATTCCATCCCTCTTTTTCCTAAAATTACCCAAAACACACGTTGACGGTCTATCTCCCCATAAAATATCATCCATTCCTGCCCTCAAACGAAATGCATCATACCTTTCATTTTTTATATCTCTCAGTCTTTCTTGCAATCCCTTGATTTCATTCATCACGCTAGGGCCATCCCCTCATAACAACTATTCAATAACCCCTCAATGTACTTTTGCATGCCATACTTCCAACATGCTTCCTCTCTCCCTAGCCTTTTATAAAACTCCTTTATTTCCACTTTCGCCTTGGTTTCCCACCAGAACACTAAACGTCCTTCCTTCTTTCCCTGCTCCCACAAACCTTCCCACCATCTCGCAAAACTCTCCCTCCTTTCCTCCCCAGCCAACAACTTTACATTTAATTTCCAATATTTCCTGTACCATCATACCACCCCGTCCCAATCAACATCTACTAATATGCCTCTGTGATCCGAAAACCCTACATCTAAAGTTTGAACTCCCCCGTCATCACCTGACCTGTTACATAAATCTTATCTAATCTGGCGGCATACCCCTTACATAGAAACGTATGCTCTACCATCACCCCACCCCCTATCACATCCCTCAAACCTGCACTACCTAAGACATCCCTTAATACCCTTAACTCGCAACCTGCACCCCTAGGCTCCACATCCCTTTTCCGGATCACACAATTCCAATCTCCTCCTACAATTGCTACTCCTGGCAACCCTCCCAAGGCATACACCATAAAATCCTTCACAAATTCCGTTTTAACCATTCTGCTATGCTTTGCCGGCATGTATATACCCACAAAACATACCTTCACACCTCTCCATTCCCCATCCACTTTCACTATTCGTCCTCCCCACACTTCCCATGCCAATAATTTAAAAGGGCTTGATGCCTGTATTACTACTGCAACCCCTCCCTTTAATCTTCCTTAAGACCCAGCATAAACACTGCCATTTCAAACGTAAGTCTCTTCCATACCTGTAATTGGGTTCCTGTATGAACCCCAC
The DNA here is from genome assembly GCA_009830355.1 of Cherax destructor. Classification (NCBI taxonomy): domain Eukaryota; kingdom Metazoa; phylum Arthropoda; class Malacostraca; order Decapoda; family Parastacidae; genus Cherax; species Cherax destructor. Next base: position 57,399 of record WNWK01002150.1, on the reverse strand, counting down.
TTGTACACCAAAAAGTCGTAATGTAACCTCAGCCCACCTTCTTTTAATCTCTGCCCTCATACCATTTACATTTATTGTTAAGCACTTGAATACTAATGTGAGGGTTTACCTTTCGACCTTTGTGGAAGCGGCACATAATTTTTCCCCGAGCCTCCTCCTTTGCTTACACTCTTCCCTCCCCTGGCTCCTTCCATTTCCCGCAACCCACCCTTACCCCTCTGTGCCACTTCCACCAAAGATCTCTGTGCAGGCGTCAATACATCATCAATACAACAACAGAGCAATGGTGGAGACACTGGCGGAGGTGGCAAGAAAAGCGCACATGAGCAGAGCAAAGTTACTGGTCATGGGCGATTTCAACCACAGGGAGATCGACTGGAGAGCCAAGATGATGGACGTAGTACTGGAAAACCTGATGCACCAACATGTCAGGGACACGACCAGAGAGAGAGGAGAGGACGAACCAGCAAGACTGGACCTTGTATTCACCCTGAAAAGCTCAGACATCGAGGACATAACACACAAGAGCCCCCTGGGAGCCAGTTACCATATGGTGCTGAGCTTTGAATACATTGTAGAGGGAAAACGGTACTGAAAGAGACAAATAAAACTTTAAAAGAGGGGACTACACGGGTATGAGGAATTTCCTGCAGGAGGTTCAATGGGAAAGAGAAATGGAAGGACAGTCAGCAAATGAAATGATGGAATACATAGCGACAAAGTGCAAGGAGGCAGAGGAACGGTTTATACCCAAAGGAAAAAGATTAAATGGGAAGGCCAGAAAGAGCCCCTGGTTTACCCAAAGGTGCAGGGAGGCAAAGACTCAGAGTGTCAGAGAATGGAAAAGGTACAGAAGGCAAAGAACCCAAGTAAACAAAGAGATTAATCGAAGAGCTAGAAACGAGTATGCACAGGTACGGAGGGAGGCCCAGAAACAGTACGAAAATGACATAGCATTGAAAGTCAAGTCTGACCCGAAACTGATGTACAGTCACATCAGAAGGAAGACAACAGTCAAGGACCAGGTGATAAGGCTGAGGAGAGAAGATGGGGAACTCACAAGTAACGATCAAGAGGTATGTGAGGAGCTCAACTCGAGGTTTAAGGAAATATTCACAGTGGAGGCAGGACGGCAGCTGGGTAGACAGACGGGGTGCGCCAGCCACAAGGGATGTATCAGGTGCTGGAGGGCATACACACAACTGAGGAGGAGGGGAAGCAGTTACTCAGTGACCTTGATACCTCCAAGGCAATGGGTCCGGACAATATCTCTCCGTGGGTTCTTCGGGAAGGAGCTGAGGTACTAAGTGTGCCACTTACCATATTATTCAACACATCCCTTGAAACTGGGCAGCTACCTGAGGTGTTGAAAAAGGCAAATGTAGTCCCCATCTTTAAAAAAGGAGACAGAAAAGAGGCACTAAACTGTAGACCGGTGTCACTTACGTGTATAGTGTGCAAAGTCTTGGAGAAAATCATCAGGAAAAGAATGGTGGAGCATCTGGAGCTGAACAGGATAATAAACGCCAGACAGCACGGATTCAGGGAAGGCAAGTCCTGTGTAACAAACCTCCTGGAGTTCTATGATAAAGTAATGGAGGTAAGGCAAGAGAGAGAAGGGTAGGTTGATTGCATTTTCCTGGACTGCAGGAAGGCCTTCGACACAGTTCCTCATATGAGATTAGTAAAGAAGTTGGAAGATCAAGCGCGTATAACAGGAAGGGCACTGGAATGGATCAGGGAATACCTCATAGGGAGGCAACAACGGGTCATGGTGCGCGACGAGGTATCACAGTGGGCTCCTGTAACGAGCGGTGTACTGCAGGGGTCAGTCCTAGGACCAGTGCTATACTTGGTATACGTGAATGACATGACGGACGGGATAGACTCAGAAGTGTCTCTGTTCGCAGATTATGTGAAAATAATGAGGAGAATTACATCGGATGAGGACCAAGCAGGACTTCAAAGAGACCTGGACAAGCTTGACGTCTGGTCTGGCAACTTGCTTCTCGAATTTAATCCCACCAAATGCAAAGTCATGAAGATCGGAGAAGGGCAAAGGAGACCGATGACAGAGTACAGGCTAGGTGGACAAAGGCTACAAACTTCATCAAAGGAGAAAGACCTTGGGGTGAGTATAACGCCAAGCACGTCCCCAGAAAGACACATCAACCAGATAACTGCGGCAGTATATGGGCGACTGGCAAACCTAAGATTAGCGTTCCGTTACCTTAACAAGGAATCGTTCAAGACACTGTACACCGTGTACGTCAGGCCCATACTAGAGTATGCAGCACCAGTCTGGAACCCACACCTGGTCAACCACGTCAAGAAATTAGAGAAAGTGCAAAGGTTTGCGACAAGGCTAGTTCCACAACTCAGGGGACTGCACTATGAAGAAAGGTTGAGGGAAATAGGACTAACAACACTGGAGGACAGAAGGGTTAGAGGAGACATGATAAAGACATACAAAATACTGAGGGGAATCGACAAGGTAGATAGTGACAGGATGTTCCAGAGAGGGAACACAGAAACACTGGGACACAACTGGAAGCTGAAGACTCAGATGAGTCAAAGGGATGTTAGAAAGCATTTCTTCAGCCATAGAGTAGTCAGGAAGTGGAATAGTTTAGCGAACGATATAGTGGAGGCGAGAACCATACATAGCTTTAAGACGAGGTATGATAAAGCTCATGGAGCAGGAAGAGCAGAGACCCAGTAGCGGACAGCGAAGAGGCGGGGTAAGGAGCTGAGTCTCGGCCCCTGCAACCAAAATTAGGTGAGTACAATTAGGTGAGTACTATGAGATATTGTTACGGAATGCTTTCGGGATTCTCCCACCACTTCCATTCTATTGCCGCTTCCACTCGTTTTTCCCCACACACCAATGGTGTTACCTCAGGGCTACTACACCCCACTCCAGCGTTACCCTCAGTGACCTCCGCTATGTCACTACCACCTCCCACACTTAATTCTGACAACGGGTCATCAAGAAGACCCTCCAACATCACCTCCAATGGCAGATCCGGGTAGCTTTCCATAGCCCCCTCCAGACCTACAGATGTTCTGTTCTCTCCCACCTGAGACGCCTCTGAAATAGTGAGACATGTCTCCGACACTCCCTCAACAATGTCACTCCACTTCCTTGGTTGCTTCTCCTGGTCGTTCCTCACCTTCTCCTTCCGTACATTCATCATACATGGCTCCACCAGTCCCTTATCAAAACGCAACGTACGTCACGTAAACCTGTGCTCTAAACTCCGGCATTATTGCGACCCCAGATTGGGGCACAATTTATATATTGTAATTATGTATATTTCCATTTTCTATAATTTTATATTGCTGATATTTTCGATAATAGCTAAATCGTTAATATCTTGCTTTATATTATTATTTGACTTAGCCATATTATTAGGTAGGATGTAACATTTTACATATTGTGCTCATTTGTTTGAGAGTGTTTTGTAGCTGCCCTTGAGTTGGCAAACTACCTTGTTAACTACCAGTCGCTTGTTTGTGTCAGCCTGTACCTAGCACCGTCCTGGAGTAGCCGTGGTGGTCACGTGACAGAGGTGGCGTGATCCAACCTGAGTTGGAGACTGCCTCTCCTGACTCCTCCTCTCTCCTCTGCTGACCCTCGTTGGAAGAACACCTCGCTCTTGTCTCTGCTTGTTTTCTCGTCATTTAGACTTTGTTTGGTAGAGTATGTATTCGGTGGTGAGACGAAACATACTTCTCTGGACTCTGTGTAACTCTGTTCACAGAGAATAGTCTAGACTTAGTGATTTTGACGTTTTACTGGGTTGTGTGTCACACTGACACTGAGATAACTCAGGTCTCTAGCTATAGCTTCTGACCTAATTCGTTGAGGCATCTGTGTACCGTCACAGTCGGGGATTTTGGTTATACTGAACTTAGATTCAGTAATAAGGGAGTTTTGTGACTATTATGGAGGATCTGCTAATGGTCCCCAGTTAGGGTCGTATCTCCTTGTTCCTGGTGCTGTGTTGCTGTTGCTAACTATATTACTGTTCGGCGAATTGGTTATTTTGTTCAAGTAAACTGTTCTGATAGCCTATTTGTTAGAGAAGTTAGCTTATGAGAAGATGTTCAGTCGGTCACTGTTCGAGTCGAGTCTTAACGAGTTACCTGGAGAACACACATACACACACCTACACATATTTGTATATATCCTGGTATTATTGTAAATTGCTGACATTGTACCTGAGGGTTCATAAGAGCCATTAAGATATATGTGCCTTCAGCACAATAATATTGTTTGTGAGAGTAGTGTAGGAGCTAACCTCCTAATTAACCTCCTAATTAATATCTTAATGAATATCCTGATTATATTTAATTTTATTTAATTTGATACCCTAGACGTTTTATCTTTGTTAATAAATTTATTAAATTTAATTCTTTGGTTAGTATCCTCTCAGTTGAAATCCTATGATACTATTGAATATGTCGGATAACTGGACCAGGATACTGACTACTTGTTCCAAAAACCCAGTAACAGGTTGGATGCTAGAAGGGCAATCCTTTCTGGTGTTCACTGGAGATGTCTATTTCTAATAGATATCACGTCTTTTGTAACAGGCATCACCACATACGATGGTATTGGCCGGCGTATTGACATTTTCAGTGAAAAGGATCCTTCCAGAAGACTCTCGAAAGGGCCCTCGTTCCACTTTCCAATGTTTGCTGCATGGACTATTCCATATTCTTTAAACACAGTAACAATATCCACTTGATCTGCCTCAAAAGGGACATTCCTCACACTCACCTCCATTCCAGCATTGACAGTAAGAATATGCTCTTGATACGTGTCTCTGAGTTTCTAATACACTTGTGTCGTCAACAACTTGACAAATACCCTTGTCACTCCATTTAGCACCACACCGTAAAGATCTGCTGTATTGATCTTATGTGTAACCCTTAAGATGATTGGTAAGACTGTAGCAGCAGTGGCTTGGTAAATCGCCCCTCTCACAACATCAATACACAGTGTTCACCCTCCTTCTGCTTGCCGACGCCATGTTGGTGAAAATAACAGCTTCACTGTGTCGCCACCACGAGGCAGTGCGCCGACTTCTGACCAGTATGGTCGCCGGTCAGGAATGTGTGTGAATTAGTACATATTGTTGCTAAAAAAATCCACTTAATCTCCACTCGAAGCTAAAAACAATTTCTTTATATCTAATCAAAGCTAGAAACTCTATTGTATTCACAAGGACAGAGGCCATTAAAATTAAGATATTTTTGGATTTAAAAAAACATTAGAGTAAGAGCGCCTAGTCATATATTTTAATGGACTCTTCATATTTAACTTTAAACAAAATTTTAGTGAAATAATATATTGTATATATATATATATATAAAAGATGAAGTTGTGTCATGGGGGGGGGGGGCAATAATTGAAGTTCCTTGAGTGACCGTTGATGGAGGTTGATGGGTCTGGCCATGTGACGTCTTCATTTGGGATATCCTCCTTTTAACTTGCTGTCAGTCAGTCAACAGATGAGTGAGTATCCCCAACCTCTGTGTAGAAGAGAAATAAGTGAGATGACTTTCCTGTTGGATTCCATCAGAATGTCTTCCTGCTCCCCAAACACTGGTTTATCCAGCTGAAAGAAGAGGGGAAAAAAACAAGAGAAAATTGGTTAAAATACTCCTGAATTGCTGTTAACACGAGGCTTGGTCATGGACCTGGCCGAGGGGGCGTTGACCCCCGGAACTCCCACAAGTTAGACTCCTAATAACACTGTGGCATGCAAAGAATACGTTACACTTTATTCGGCGTATGTACACACTCCTATATAGGCTGCCTCCCAACCAGCGAACCAGGTGCTAAGGATTTAATAGTAAGGGAACCCATCGTTAAATCAGTACCTTGGATCATTGACCAATCATAGACGAGCCCGCCAAATGCTGAGATGACGTGGTTCTCTCACAGTCAGCATTTGTTAGACTTGCCTCCAGCTGGTTGAAACATGGTGCTCTCTCTCAGGCTTCTGTCTAGCCTTGATCACCGTGTGGTACACTTATATTCAACTCCTGTACATAGTGTACATAAGTGTACATATCTGTATATAAACATTTGGTGAAGGAAATACAAGTTAAATATTACTGCTGAGTTTGTTTTGCTCCAACCCATTACGACCAGGTCACAGGCCAACATTACCTGTGTTCGTAATATGGGAAGCTCTGTCCAAGAGCTGGAGCTGAAGCTGGTCTTAGTATCATTCAGACAGCCTTACAATCGCTTTCGTTATTGCGTGTCAGCCTTGCTACTGTGTGTGTGTATCCTGCAAGTCGTACTGTGCTATTGTTGCTTGTTGTGTGTATTGAAAACAATGTGTTACATTGTGGTTAATGCCACCTACACGGGTCAGGCGGTTAGTGTCTGACTATACTCTACTAAATCTACCCAAACTATCGCTACAGCATTGCTGGCGAATTGCTCGTTCTATTAGTATAGAATATCAACGGACTCTCACTGCTGTGCAGCTTCGTGACATTATTCGTACAAAGTTAAGAGCTGAAGCAACTATGGCGCACCAAACTGAGGTATCTCTCGCTACAGGAGCTGTTAATCGCCGATCTCCGCTTAGGTTCCTTCGTAATGTGGGAGGGACAACACCAGAGCAACCAGACCAGCAGTCTCGTGAAGCGGTGCATCGGGTTTGTCTCGGGGAGAGTCTGCTTCATTGGCGCTTGAGTTAGCCAAACTCAATCTTGAAACAACCAGGTAGCAGCGAGCATTTGCTAGGGAGGAGTTTGATAGAGAGAAGGAGAGGAGGCAATTTGAGCAGACTGTGGATGATTACTTTAGCGTGCAAAAGGCAGTGCAGCTAGTTCCTCGTTTTGTTGAAGCCGAGCCTGAGCAGTTTTTTGAGGTCTACGTGGAGCAGTCGTCCCAAGTGGTCACAGTCTACAGTTACCATAACCTTCTGGTCTACCTCAACTCCATGAAAAACCACAACACATGTCTGATGAGATGGAGTCTCAGGCTGCAACCTTACAATCTTTGAATTGTACATATTGCTGGCAAGGATAATAAGCTGGCTGATTCCCTTTCTCGTATTTAAATTTAGGTTAAGATGGGTTAGGGACTATATGGGTAGCCTAGCTCTTCTCCTCCCCCTTTTTGTATATAAAATGTTTTAATGTTGCTGGTGGAGGGGGGGGGAGGGTTAGGACACATTCTGCTACCTTCCGCAGGTGTCTTGAACCTACGTTAGCCCTACTGTCCACTGTCTCGCTCTAGTTTAGAGTTTGACTTTGTCTCGAGAAAAGTTGAGCTCTATCTAATGAGTTGGATGGTTGAGAGAAAAGGCGGTTCCATTATTGTTCAGTGCCATGGCGGCACACTACCCATGGAGATGGAAGCCTACTCCTGGCTATTAGAGCCCTTTTGAGGTGGGGAAGTGGCAAGCAAAGAGTACGTTACACTTTATTCGGCGTATGTACACACTCCTATATAGGCTGCCTCCCAACCAGCGAACCAGGTGCTAAGGGTTTAACGGTAAGGGAACCCATCGTTAAATCAGTACCTTGGTTCACTGACCAATCATAGACGAGCCCGCCAAATGCTGAGATGACGTGGTTCTCTCACAGTCAGCATTTGCCAGATTTGCCTCTAGCTGGTTGAAGCACGGTGCTGTCTCTCTCAGGCTTCTGTCTAGCCTTGATCACCATGTGGTACACTTATATTCAGCTCCTGTACATAGCGTACATAAGTGTACATATCTGTATATAAACATTTGGTGAAGGTAATACAAGTTAAATATTACTGCTGAGTTTGTTTGGCTCCAACCCATTACGACGAGGTCACAGGCCAACATTACCAGTGTTCGTAATAAACACCATGATTCGTTTTACTCGTTTAAATGCACGTTTGAAGTTAGACTGTAATACATCCCTATGCTAATATTAATGGTACACAATACTTGTAAACGAATGAGGTGGACACAAGTGCAGCACCTGGGATGTATCCACTTACTACAGAGCTAATTAAGTGTATACAGTAGAAGAGGTAATCAGTTCCTCAAGCTCGAGGGAGGTGCTCACTAACCTAACTTCAATCACTGTCTTAGTGTTGATTAATATTGCTTTTTACTCAGGTAGGCTGTTGCCGTGAGAGCCGCTGCCTAGCTGCTCTGAGGGAGCCTAAAGCCTGGTAGAAGGCTTGTGGCTGCTGCCTCTCTCAGGCTGCCTGAGATTAACGCCGATAATTATGTGTGAAAGACATATATGTGGGTATTAAGACACTTACTGAGGATTCGTTTCGCCCCCCATCCAGGTTTTCCCAAGCCAATTATAGTCCACTGACTCTCGTTCCTTTTACTGGGCTGAAGAAACTCCTGGTGGCGAAACGTGTCCTCACTAAATATCTTAATACTCACAAAGGTGTCTTTCTCACTTACAAGTCTTTGAGGAAGTGAGTTGACTCGGGATGCGTGTTCTTGCTAGCTTGGTTAGTTGGGTTTAAAGCCTAGTCACCTAGTCACCACCATTCAAGAATATCTTAATCCATAACAAACAGATTTAAGTAAAACTCTCGGAGTATACACACCGAGAGACATTACACCTCTGAGTGTACATTACACCTCTGAGTGTACATTACACCTCTGAGTGTACATTACACCTCTGAGTGTACATTACACCTCTGAGTGTACATTACACCTCTGAGTGTACATTACACCTCTGAGTGTACATTACACCTCTGAGTGTACATTACACCTCTGAGTGTACATTACACCTCTGAGTGTACATTACACCTCTGAGTGTACATTACACCTCTGAGTGTACATTACACCTCTGAGTGTACATTACACCTCTGAGTGTACATTACACCTCTGAGTGTACATTACACCTCTGAGTGTACATTACACCTCTGAGTGTACATTACACCTCTGAGTGTACATTACACCTCTGAGTGTACATTACACCTCTGAGTGTACATTACACCTCTGAGTGTACATTACACCTCTGAGTGTACATTACACCTCTGAGTGTACATTACACCTCTGAGTGTACATTCCGTGCATCTTCTTTCACGGGAGTCCCTTGAAAAAAAGGGGAAGGAGTTGATACTAGTGAGTTGCTCTTGATTCTAGGAATTGTAGTTACCCTACCGACCCTAGAAACAATTACATACTACTATATAGAAAGCCGCTTGTTATGCAGAGCATTTCGGGCAAATTAGGTCAGTTTTGTCCCAGGATGCGACCCACACCAGTCGACTAACACCCTGGTACCCATTTTACTTATGGGTGAACATTGACAACCGGTGTAAAGTAACACGCCCACTGTTTCTATCCTCGGTGGGAATCGAACCCGGACATTCATTGTGTGAAGCGAGAGCTTTAGCCAGGAGGCCACGGGGCACTCGTCATTATCCTTCCCACGTCTCATTTTCCACATAACCCTTGCGGGTTTAGTTGCATCCCCGGGAATCTACCAATATTAGATTGAAAATGCCATTATATACGAGTATGTATGAGTATTTATAAGCATTTATAAGTATTTAAAAGTATTTATAAGTACGTTTATGTACGTGCTTCTTATCTCTGTCCATCACCTCTCTTTTTTTTCTTAATCCATCCCCCCTACTTCTCATCTTCATCACCCCTTTCTGGCTATCCATCATCCTCCATCTTGCAATCCATCACATTTGGGGAAAAAATGAGGAGGGTGAGAGTAAAGATAAAGGAAGGAATTAATGAGGAAGAAAGTAAGGAAGAGAAGGAAGGTAGGTGTTAAGGAGGAAGTGAGAGGAAGAGGAAGAAGAGGAAGAGAGGCAGTAAAGAATGGAGGAAGTTCAGAATAAAAGAGAGAGAGACAGACAGACAGAATTAAGAAGGAAGAAAGGGAGAAAAGGAGTTAAGAAGGAAGAGTTGGAGGAAAAGGAAGAAATATATAAAGAAAAGGTATGAACAAAAATACACGACAATAAAGACATGATGAAGGGAGAACATTAACAAGGGAAACACAATAAAAGAATAAGATAACAAGAATAAGATCATCGAAGAATAAGGAAATATAAGAATAAGATAATACAAGAATAATATTATCTAAGAATAAGGTAATAGAATGTTACAGAAGGCCTACTGGCCTATGCCAGGAACTTTTCCCTGCATCTGTTCAGCTTCTGTTTGGAACTTTCCACAGTGTTCATCTTCTATTTGGAACTTTCCACTGTGTCTGTTGAGCTTCTCTCTGGAACTTTCCACTGTGTTCAGCACATCAGAAACTTTGGTTCCAGGTAAGTTCACCAAAGTTTATTATAAGTTCAAACTACTGAAATCTGAACGCGTTGTTCGAGATTCTAAATCTAACTCAACTTAGAGTTCTAAATGTAAATCTATTTATTTATTTATATTAAAGTATCTCGTTCGAATACATTTTGCAGGATTAGATCCAAGGAGAAGGAGCTACTGCCATTACTTTCCCCTTGGATCAAACCTCATTACCGCTCAGTATCCAGGCAATAAACCCCTACGGGTTTAGCGTTTCTATGAGAATATTACAATAATGATAACCATGATAATAATAATAACAATAATAATAATAATAATAATAATAATAATAATAATAATAATAATAATACTAATAATAACAAGATGAAGAAGAATATGAATAATAATAAATATAATAATAATAATTACATTACTTCATTCTTTTCAAAAGAATTATAAGTAAGACTTGAGAATTTCTTTTAAAAAGACGGAGGATCGAGTCTCCGGCACAGCTGAAACTACGTGACCCCCACGGGTTTAGCGCTTCACATAAATTATAATAATTTAATTATATTATGATGACTACATTTTTTAAATCGGTAAGATCCATCATGCGTAAGGTTTGTAGAACGCAACTTGAAACGCAGAGCGCATGGCATCAGTGCGTAGCGAATGTTACGCTTTGATGCTGCTCCCATCGCTCAAGAGGTTGACGGAACGAGAAGGAAATGCTTGGAAGCGGCAGTCATTGGCTCAAGTGACACCATAGAACACTCAGGTTGTTCACACGACCCATTCTTCAAGGACTGATGCAACTCTCTCCACCCCTGACATCGTCTGCTCTACACACACACACACACACACACACGAGTGGGGTTCCACAAGGGTCAGTCCTAGGACCTGTACTGTTTTTGGTATATGTGAATGACATAACGGAAGGGATAAACTCAGAAGTGTCCCTGTTTGCAGATGATGTGAAGTTAATGAGAAGAATTAAATCAGTCGAGGATCAGGCAGGACTACAAAGAGACCTGGACAGGCTACAAGCCTGGTCCAGTAACTGGCTCCTTGAATTTAACCCTGCCAAATGTAAAGTCATGAAGATCGGGGAAGGGCAAAGAAGACCGTAGACAGAGTATAGTCTAGGTGGCCAAAGACTGCAAACCTCACTCAAGGAAAAAGATATTGGGGTGAATATAATACCGAGCACATCTCCTGAGGCACACATCAATCAGATAACTGCTGCAGCATACGGGCGGCTGGCAAACCTAAGAATAGCGTTCCAATACCTCACTAAGGAATCATTCAAGACTCTGTACACCATATACGTTAGGCCCATACTGGAGTATGCAGCACCAGTTTGGAACCCACACCTGGTCAAGCACGTCAAGAAATTAGAGAAAGTGCAAAGGTTTGCAACAAGACTAGTCCCAGAGCTAAGGGGATTGTCCTACGAAGAAAGGTTAAGGGAAATCGGCCTGACGACACTAGAGGACAGGAGAATTAGGGGAGACATGATAACGACATATAAAATACTGCGAGGAATAGATAAGGTGGACAGAGACAAGATGTTCCAGAGAGGCGACACAGAAACAAGGGGTCACAATTGGAAGTTGAAGACTCCTATGAGTCAAAGGGATGTTAGGAAGTATTTCTTCAGTCATACAGTTGTCAGGAAGTGGAATAGCCTAGAAAGCGACGTAGTGGAGGCAGGAACCATACATAGTTTTAAGACGAGGTTTAATAAAGCTCATGGAGCAGGGAGAGAGAGGACCTAGTAGCAATCATTGAAGAGGCGGGGCCAGGAGCTATGAATCGACCCCTGCAACCACAAATAGGTGAGTACAAATAGGTGAGTACACACAACAGTCAAGGACCAGGTGATCAGGCTAAGGAAGGAAGGATGAGAGACCACAAGAAACGACCGCGAAGTATGTGAGGAACTCAACATGAGATTCAAAGAAGTGTTCACAGAGGAGACAGAAGGAACTCCAGAAAGACGGAGAGGTGGGTACACCACCAAGTGCTGGACACAATACATGCAACCGAGGAAGAAGTGAAGAGGCTGCTAAGTGAGCTAGATACCTCTAAGGCTACGGCTATGGGTCCTGAGAGAGGGAGCTGAGGCGCTATGTGTACCCCTAACAACAATATTGTGAACCTAACTTAACCATTTTAGTGAAGTTTCAACAAATGTAGTCCCAATTTTTAAAAAAAGGAGACAGACATGAAGCACTAAACTACAGACCAGTGTCACTGACATGTATAGTATGCAAAGTCATGGAGAAGATTATCAGGAGAAGAGTGGTGGAACACCTAGAAAGGAATGAGCTTATCAACGACAGCCAACACGGTTTCAGGGACGGGAAATCCTGTGTCACAAACCTACTGGAGTTCTATTATAGGGTGACAGCAGTAGGACAAGAGAGAGAGGGGTGGGTAGATTGGATTTTCTTGGACTGTAAGAAGGCGTTTGACACAGTTCCACACAAGAGATTAGTGCAAAAGCTGGAGGACCAGGCAGGGATAACAGAGAAGGTACTCCAATGGATCAGGGAATACCTGTCAGGAAGACAGCAGCGAGTCATGGTCCGTGGCGAGGTGTCAGAGTGGGCTCCTGTGACGAGTGGGGTTCCACAGGGGTCAGTCCTAGGACCGGTGCTGTTTCTGGTATTTATGAACGACATGACGGAAGGAATAGCCTCCGAAGTGTCCCTGTTCGATGTGAAGTTGATGAGAAGAATTCAATCGGACAAGGACCAGGCAGAGCTACAAAGGGATCTGGACAGGCTGCAGGACTGGTCCAAAAATTGGCTCCTGGAGTTCAACCCCACCAAGTGCAAAGTCATGAAGATTGGGGAATGGCAAAGAAGACCGCAGACGGAGTACAGTCTAAGGGTCAGAGACTACAAACCTCACTCAATAAAAGAGATCCTGGGGTGAGTATAACACCAGGCACATCTCCTGAGGCGCACATCAACCAAATAACTGCTGCAGCATTCGGGCGCCTAGCAAACCTAAGAACAGCATTCCGACATCTTAATAAAGAATCGTTCAGGACCCTGTACACTGTGTACGTTAGGCCCATACTGGAGTATACAGCACCAGTTTGGAACCCACACCTAGCCAAGCACATAAAGAAACTAGAGAAAGTGCAAAGGTTTACAACAAGACTAGTCCCGGAGCTAAGGGGTATGTCCTACGAGGAGAGGTTAAAGGAAATCGACCTGACGACACTGGAGGACAGGAGAGATGGGAGGACATGATAACGACATAAAATACTGAGAGGAATTGACAAGGTGGTCACAGTTGGAAGTTGAAGACTCAGATGAATCACAGGGATGTTAGGAAGTATTTCTTCAGTCACAGAGTGGTCAGGAAGTGGAATAGCTTGGGAAGTGATGTAGTGGAGGCAGGATCCCTTCATAGCTTCAAGAAGAGGTATGATAAGGCTCATGGCGAAGGGAGAGTGACCCAGTAGCGGCCAGTGAAGAGGCGGGGCCAGGAGCTATGACTCGAACCCTGCAACCACAACTAGGTGTAACTAGGTGAGTACACACGCGCACACACACACACCTGACCCCTGAAACCTGACATAGTTCGATCCTGCAACTGCTTCCGCACCGCTACACGTCACCAGTTGCAGTAAGTGTATCGTTGGCAAGTGCTTCGTATGACTTGGAAGAAAAGTCACCTCTGAGTATATGCGAAAAGTACATAGATAATCGGGAAAGTGTCCGTGGCCCAAGACTGTTCAGCAGCCTCCCACCAGCCATAAGGGGAATTACCAATAAACCCCTGGCTGCCTTCAAGAGGGAGTTGGACAGATACCAAGAGTCAGTGCCCCGATCAGCCGGGCTGTGGTTCGTACGTTGGATTGCGCAAGGCCATCAGTAACAGTCTGGTTGATCAGGCCCTGATCCACCGCGAGGACTAGTCGAGAACCGGGCCGCGGGGGCGTTGACCCCCGGAACAACCTCCAGAAAGACTCCACACCAAGGCTCTGCAGAGAAGAACAGACTAAACACGTTCATTTTTTCATTATAATCTACCTTGTCCATAATTACAAAGCAAATGCGATAGTAATTTTGAACAAGGTAGATTATAGTGGAAAAGTGAACATGTTATTAGAAAACCATCATCAGCATAGAGGAAGCGTAGTAGGAAGAGAAAGAGAGACGGAAGGAGAAAGGGACGAAGGGAGGGAATGAGAGAGAAAGAGGATAGAGAAAACCCCGTCCAAGTCAATTGAGTTTCCCTTGGCTCTTTAAAATTACTTTTAACCTCAAAAAAAAAAAATGATTTACGGAGCCGTGAGGAAAATTGGTAAGATAAAGAAATACTGTCCAAGTTTGTGTGTGCTGTCAGAGTGACATTATGAATCACAGTGCCAGTGCCATAAGTCATCCCTCCCACGCTCTCTACCATCACGGTTACTGACACTAGTGCCAACCTCCACCCACTCATTGCCAGCCTCCACCACCTACTCAGTGCGAGCCTCCATCCACTCACTTGCAGCCTCCACCCACTCACTGGCAGCCTCCACCCACTCACTGGCAGCCTCCACCCACTCAATGTCAGCCTCCACCCATTCACTGTCAGCCTCCACCCACTCACTGTCAGCCTCCACCCACTCAGTGCCAGCATCCACACCACTCAGTGCCAGCCTCCACCCACTCAGTGCCAGCCTCCACCACCCACTCAGTGCCAGCCTCCACCCAATCAATGCCAGCCTCCATCACCCCACCCACTCAGTGTCAGCCTCCATCACCCCACCCACTCAGTGCCAGCCTCCATCACCCCACCCACTCAGTGCCAGCCTCCACCCACCCAGTGCCTGCCTCCACCCACTCAATGTCAGCCTCCACCCACTCAGTGCCTGCCACCATGCCACCACCCACTCACTGCCTGCCTCCACACACTCAATGTCAGCCTCCATCCACTCAATGTCAGCAACCACCCACTCAGTGAGTGCCACCACCCATTCACTGCCTGTCTCCACCCACTCAATGTCAGCCTCCACCCACTCAATGTCAGCCTCCACCCACTCAGTGTCAACCTCCACCCACACAGTGCCTGCCATCACCCTCTCACTGCCTGTCTCCACCCACTCATTGTCAGCCTCCGCCCACTCAGTGCCTGCCACTGCCACCACCCACTCACTGCCTGCCTCCACACACTCAATGTCAGCCTCCATCACTCAATGTCAGCACCACCCATCCAGTGAGTGCCACCCACCCATTCACTGCCTGTCTCCACCCACTCAATGTCAGCCTCCACCCACTCAATGTCAGCCTCCACCCACTCAGTGTCAACCTCCACCCACACAGTGCCTGCCATCACCCTCTCACTGCCTGTCTCCACCCACTCATTGTCAGCCTCCGCCCACTCAGTGCCAGTCTCCACACCACTAAGTGCCTGCCATCACCCACTCACTGCTTGTCTCCAATCACTCAATGCTAGCCTCCATCCATTCAGTTCCATCTTCCACCCACTCACTGTCAGCCTCCACCCAATCAGTGCCAAACTCCACCCACTCAATGCCAGTCTCCACCCGCTCACTGCCTGCCTCCACCCACTCACTACCAGCTTCCATCCACTCAATGTAAGCCTCCACCTACTCAATGCCAGCCTACACCCACTCAGTGCCAGCCTACCCCCACTCAGTGCCTGCCACCACCCACTCACTGCTAGCCTCCACCCGCTCACTGTCAGCCTCCACCCACTCAATGCCAGCCTCTACACCACTCAGTGCCAGCCTCCACCACCCACTCAGTGCCAGCTTTCACCCACTCAATGCCAGCCTTCACCCACTCAGTGCCAGCCTCCACCCACTCACTGTCGGCCTCCACCCACTCAGTGCTAGCATCCACCCACTCAGTCCCTGCTAACCTCCACCCACTCAGTGTCAGCCTCCACTCACTCAGTGCCAGCCTCCACCCACTCAGTGTCAGCCTCTCCCACTCAGTGACAGACTTCACCACCCACTCAGTGTCAGCCTCCACCCACTCATTGCCAGCCTCCGCCACCCACTCACTGCCTGCCTTCACCCACTCAGTGTTAGCCTCCACCCACTCATTGCCAGCCTCCGCCACCCACTCACTGCCTGCCTTCACCCACTCAGTGCCAGCCTCCACCCACTCAGTGCCAGCCTCCACCCACTCAGTGCCAGCCTCCACCTACTCAGTGCCAGCCTCCACCCACTCAGTGCCAGCCTCCACCCACTCAGTGCCAGCCTCCACCCACTCAGTGCCAGCCTCCACCACCCACTCAGTGCCAGCCTCCACCACCCACTCAGTGCCAGCCTCCACCCACTTAGTGCCAGCCTCCACCCACTTAGTGCCAACTTTTACCTTTCAGCAGGAAAATTATGAAGTGCTCGACAATTCACAGCAATAAAATTGTTGTACTAATCAACAATTTTTCAGAGAAAAAAAAATACAATTCATGTTATAAAAATTACAGAATTATTCTCATACACATTTTCACAAAAGATATATATTTATGTATTCATTTATGTATTTATTAATTTATATACGTGTGAATATATTTATTTATACAGGAAGGCCAAAGGGAATTTGGGAAAAAATTGAAACATTATACTTTCAGAAATTTTAATACAGAAATATTAAAATAGGTGAAAATATTAACAACAGGAGGAATAAATAATAATAATAATTAATAATAATAATAAAAACATATAATAAAAATGATTATAATAATAATAATAAAATAATAATAATAATATAAATAATAATAACTCTAATATTAATAATAATAATAATATAATAATAATAATAACCTCGATGCTGGTGATGATGGGCTCTTGGTTCAGGGAAGTCGAGCTGGCATCTCTCTCGCCCTTCCCCTCCCCATCCCTTTTCCTCGGATCGAACCTGGAAATTACCACCACCTTGCGATACCCAGGTAATGTAGGTCGGCAGTAGATGGGTTGTGGTGTTGTGCCTACGAGTGGAAATCTGATATAATTTTTTTTTGCCTTTGACTACACTTGTGATGTGAGCTTTAAAACTTGAAGCTTTAAGCTCTAAAGCTTGAAGCTTTAAGTTCTACAGCTTGAAGCTCTAAAGCTTGAAGCTTTGAAGATTAAAATTCTAAAGCTTGAAGCTTACGTTATAAAGTGCGAAATTTCTTGTTGAAACAAATCAATATTTGTGTTCCGTTAATGTTGTTAAGCTAACTTAACCATTTTAGTGAAGTTTCAAGCATTCTATCTTTCTTCACCTTCCTCATATACGTATTTTGGAGACCCTAAACCAGACGGCATCTATGCAAGATGCGGTCTAGCAGGTGCCCTACAGAGAGTCAATAAGGTGTCTGGTGGCTGGTGTTCAGCCTGTCCAGCTGTAGGAGGACTTTCTCTGTTACTCTGAAGGTCGTTGCTGACGAAGAATATTCCAAGGACTTTTCCTTCGCTTGTTACGGTAAACCTTTTTGCCCAGCAACTTGTATTCATGTCTAGAATAATACACAAGATACACATTACTCTGCACATGTGTATATATATATATATATATATATATATATATATATATATATATATATATATATATATATATATATATATATATATATATATTATAAGAGAGAGAGAGAGAGAGAAGAGAAGAATATCTTATCCATTTTTTCTTTTTTTCAAATTTAAAGTAGTTTGCTTCCATAGATAATAAAAGAAAGATAATATTTTAGCAATGACTTTTTCACCAAATATGTAGTCATAATTTTTTTCAACATTCCTTAAATGAAAATCTCACAGAATAATCAGACTTTCCCTTTCTCCGTCTGTATGATTATGTAAATCTTTTATTATATCAATCATTCTGTTATTCGTTTCATCATAATCGTTTCATTATTGATTAATATTTCCAGGATAATTGTATGTTGTTGTTGTTGTTGTAAGAAAATATTGACTTATTTTCTGCTTAAGAATTTCATTTTCTTCAAAATCATCTGGATTCTCTACATTATTTTTCTTGTTTAGCATATCATGTATGAGTGTGTGTGTATGTGTGTGTATGTTAGTTAGTTACCATTTTGTCCTAGGCACATGTCGATTAGACACTAGGCCTGTTGTATGTGTGTGTGTGTGTGTGTATGTGTACTCACCTAGTTGTACTCACCTAGTTGTGGTTGCAGGGGTCCAGTCATAGCTCCTGGCCCCGCCTCTTCACTGGCCGCTACTGGGTCAATCTCCCTGCGTCATGAGCTTTATCATACCTCTGCTTAAAGCTATGTATTGAGCCTGCCTCCACTACATCGCTTCCTAAACTATTCCACTTCCCGACCACTCTGTGACTGAAGAAATACTTCCTAACATCTCTGTGATTCATCTGAGTCTTCAGCTTCCAACTGTGTCCCCATGTTGCTGTGTCCCATCTCTGGAACATTCTGTCTCTGTCCACTTTGTCAATTCCTCTCAGTATCTTATATGTTGTTATCATATCCCCCCTATCTCTCCTGTCCTCCAGTGTCGTCAGGTCGATTACCCTTAACCTTTCCTCGAAAGACATACCCCTTTGCTCCGGGACAAGTCTTGTTGCAAACCTTTTCACCTTCTCGAGCTTCTTCACGTGCTTGGCTAGGTGTGGGTTCCAAACTGGTGCTGCATACTCCAGTATGGGCCTAACGTACACAGTGTACAGGGTCCTGAACGATTCTTTATTAAGATGTCGGAATGCTGTTCTTAGGTTTGCTAGGCGCCCATATGCTGCAGCAGTTATTTGGTTGATGTGCGCCTCAGGAGATGTGCCTGGTGTTATACTCACCCCAAGATCTTTTTCCTTGACTGAGGTTTGCAGTCTCTGGCCCCCTAGACTGTACTCCGTCTGCGGTCTTCTTTGCCCTTCCCCAATCTTCATGACTTTGCACTTGGTGGGGTTGAACTCCAGGAGCCAGTTGCTGGACCAGGCTTGCAGCCTGTCCAGATCCCTTTGTAGTTCTGCCTGGTCCTCGTCCGATTGAATTCTTATCATCAACTTCACATCATCTGCATGTGTGTGTATGTGTGTGTGTGTGTATGTGTGTGTGTGTGTATGTGTGTGTGTGTATGTGTGTGTGTGTATGTGTGTGTGTGTGTATGTGTGTGTGTGTGTATGTGTGTGTGTGTGTATGTGTGTGTGTGTGTATGTGTGTGTGTGTGTATGTGTGTGTGTGTGTATGTGAGCGTAAGCAAGCTCTAAGACAGAGTGCTGGCAAACCCACTAACTATGGCACTCTGGGGTGCCACTGAAGTGCCTGGTACTCTGGGGTGCCACTGGAGTGCCGGGCACTCTAGGTTGCCACTCCAGTGTCAGGCACTTTGAGGTGCCACTGGAGTGCCTGGTACTCTGGGGTGTAATTGAAGTGCCAGGCACTCGTGGGTGCCACTCGAGTGCCAGGCACTCTGGGGTGCCACTGGAGTGCCTGGTACTCTGGGGTGCCACTGGAGTGCCAGGCACTCTAGGTTGCTACTGGAGTGCCAGACACTCTGGGGGACCACTGGAGTGTCTGGCACTCTGGGATGCCACTGGAGTGCTTGCCACTCTGGAGTGCCACTGGAGTGCCAGGCGCTCTGGGATGCCACTGGAGTGCCTTTTATTCTAGGGTGCCACTGAAGTGCCAGACACTCAGGGGTGCCACTGGAGTGCCAGGCACTCTGGTGTGCCACTGGAGTGCCTGGTACTCTAGGGTGCCACTGGAGTGCCAGGTGCTCTCGGGTGCCACTGGAGTGCCACTGGAGTGCCTGGTACTCTGGGGTGCCACTGGAGTGCCAAGCACTCTGGGGTGCCACTGGAGTGCCTGGTACTCTGGGGTGCCACAGGGGTGCCTTTTATTCTGGGGTGCCACTGAAGTGCCAGACACTCGGGGGTGCCACTGGAGTGCCAGGCACTCTGGTGTGCCACTGGAGTGCCTGGTACTCTAGGTTGCCACTTAAGTGCCAGGTACTCTCGGATGCCACTGGAGTGCCACTGGAGTGCCTGGTACTCTGGGGTGCCACTGGAGTGCCAAGCACTCTGGGGTGCCACTGGAGTGCCTGGTACTCTAGGGTGCCACTGGAGTGCCAGGTACTCTGGGGTGCCACTGGAGTGCCTGGTACTCTGGGGTGCCACATGAGTGCCAGGCACTCTGGGGTGCCACTGGAGTGTCTGGCACTCTGGGGTGCCACTGGAGTGCTTGACACTCTGGATGGCCCCTGGAGTGCCAGGCGCTCTGGGATGCCACTGGAGTGAGTGGCACTATGGGGTGCCACTTGAGTGCCTGGCACACCACATAATTACCACTAAGCCAGTAATTGTATTCATTATCTCTCCATCTCCACACTTGCCATTCTCGACCCTCTGCTAGCCTTCCACAAGGACCAGAATCCCATAGCCAGGCGGCAGTGTTCCTCTAATATTAAGTGCCGTTGTTCGGGAGTTCTCTAAGTAGAATAAGGGTGTAAAGGATAATGTGATAAATGGGTGTGTAAGATGATGAACGGAGGGCAAAGGCAAATAGAATAATGTAGATGATTTAAAAATCCAAAACAAAGGTTAAAGAATCATTTTAGAAATCATAACTGTGATCAGATGTTAGTTAACTTTCTACAGTAATACCTTGCATATCTTCCTTTATATATGTACTCTTCCGTATGTACTCTTCCGTATGTACTCTTCGGTATGTACTCTTACGTATGTACTCTTCCGTATGTACTCTCCGTATGTACTATACCGTATGTACTATACACTATGTACTCTCACGTATGTACTATACCCTATGTACTATCACGTATGTACTACACCGTATGTACTATTGTGTATGTACTATTCCGTATGTACTATTGCGTATGTACTATTGCGTATGTACTATTACATATGTACTATTATATAAGTACTATTACGTATGTACTATTTCGTATGTACTATTCCGTATGTACTATTACGTATGTACTATTACGTAAGTACTATTATGTATGTAGTATTACGTATGTACTTTTCCATAACGACATTTACTCTTGCAAACATACAGGGTCTAAAGCCATCAACAAACAACAAAAACCTTACATCAACGGACTGCTCACGGACTCAAATGCAATGTTTGCAGTTTTCACAGAGACCCACATAAAGGATCATTTTGACAACAAAGTATGTATCCCAGGTTATAACCTATTCAGATGCGACAGACTAAACAGTCAACAAGGGGAAGGTTGGCCTGTACGTCACAGAGTCGCTCATTAGCTCAGAACTACTAAACACCTCAAATGATGTAGTTGAAGTTTTGGCGGTAAAGATTAAAAACCAAAACCTTGTCATTGTGGTGGTATACAAGCCTCCAGATGCAACTTCCCAGCAATTCCAGGAACAGCTTTTGAAAATTGACCACTGTCTGAACTCCTGCCAGGAGGCAGCTCAGATGAAAATTCCTACACACATGAGCTATTAAATCTCTGTACCAAATTCACCTTAATTATTATTATTATAATCAAAAGAAGCGCTAAACCACAAGGGTTATACAGCAAATTCACCTTAAACCAGCAAATATTAGAGCCTACAAGACTAGAAAATACACTGGACCTCATCTTCACTAACCACGACGATCTAATACGTAATATAACTGTATCAAAGACAATACACTCAGATCACAACATAACAGAGGTACAGACTTGTATACGCAGGGCTCCTGACAGCAAAATGTGATCAATTACGAGGGTGCCTTCACAAGATTCAACTTCAATAACAAAAACATACAATGGGAACAAGTCAACCATGTCCTCAATGAAAGAAGCTGGAAAGATATCCTAAACAACACTGGTCAGAGAAATAGCAAATATCGAACTTAAGCTTAAGGAATCTTACAGGAGACAAGAATCTCAGGAAGAACTTAAAGCCATAAAGGAAATTGAAAGAAACCCAAAATACTTCTTCTCTTATGCCAAATCTAAGGCGAAAACAACATCCAGTATTGGACCCCTACTTAGACGAGATGGGACCTACACAGATGACAGCAAAGAAATGAGTGAGATACTGAAGTCCCAGTACGACTCAGTGTTCAGCGAGCCGTTAACCAGACAAAGGGTTGGCAATCTAAATGAATTTTTTATGACCGAGACTCAAAATTTGGTCATTTCAAGAATCTCTGATATTATCCTAACACCACAAGACTTCGAAAAGGCAGTTAATGACATGCCCATACACTCTTCCCCAGGCCCAGACTCGTGGAACTGTTCTGAGTTCATCAAGAACTGCAAGAAGCCCCTGTCACGTGCCTTCACCATTCTATGGAGAGGGAGCATGGACACAGGAGTCATACCACAGTCACTAAAAACAAGACATAGCCCCACTCCACAAAGGTGGCAGTAAAGAAATTGCAAAGAACTACAGCCCGATAGTGCTAACATCCCATATCATAAAAATCTTTGAAAAAGTTCTAAGAAGCAAGATCGCCAACCACCTAGATACCCATCAATTACACAACCCAGGGCAACACGGGTTTAGAAGAGGTTGCTCCTGCCTGTCCCAGCTACTGGACCACTATGACAAGGTCCTGGATGCTTTAGAGGATAAACAAAATGCAGGTGTAGTATACACAGACTTTGCGAATGCCTTCGACAAGTGCGACCATGGTGTAATAGCGCACAAAATGCGTGATAAAGGAATAACAGGAAAAGTAGGTAGATGGATCTATAACTTCCTAACAAATAGAACACAAAGAGTAGTAGTAAACAGAGTAAAGTCTGAGGCGGCTACAGTGAAAAGCTTTGTTCCACAAGACACAGTACTCGCTCCCATCCTGTTCCTCATCCTCATATCTGACATAGACAGAGATGTAAGTCCGTGTTTTCCTTTGCGGATGACACCCGAACTGCCATAACAGTGACCTCCATCGAAGACACTGCAAGACTCCAAGCGGACATAAACCAAAGCTTCCAATGGGCCGCAGAAAACAATTTGAAGTTCAATGAAGATAAATTTCAACTACTCAGATATGGAAAACTTGAGGAAATTAAAACTATTTCAGTGTATAAAACAAATTCTAACCACACAATTGAGTGAAAAGCTGAAGGACCTGGGAGTGATAATGTCAGAGAATCTCGCCTTCGAAGACCACAACAATGTATCTAACGCATCTGCTAGAAAAATGATAGGATGGATAATGAGAACCTTCAAAACTAGGGATTTTAAGCCCAGGATAATTTTCTTCAAGTCGCTTGTTCTCTCTAGGCTCGAATACTGCTATACAGTAAGTGCCTCCTTCAAGGTAGGCGAAATTGCTGACCTGGAGAATGTACAGAGAACTTTCACGGCACACATAAGTATGACAACGCACCTAAATTACTGGGAACGGTTGAAATCCCTTTATATGTATTCCCTGGAATGCAGGCGAGAAAGATACATGATAATTTACACCTGGAAAACCCTAGAGGGATTAGCACCAAATTTACACACGAAAATCACTCCCTACAAAAGAAAAAGACTCGGCAGGAGATGGAACATTCTCCCAATGGAAAGCAGGGGAAATGTCTCTTAGTACACTAAGAGACAACACAATAAGTGTCAGGGGCCCAAGACTGTTCAACTGCCTCCCAGCATACATAAGGAGGATTATCAATAAACCCCTGGCTGTCTTCAAGAAGGCACTGGACAGGCACCTAAAGTCGGTACCTGACCAGCCAGGCTGTGGTTCGTGCGTCGGTTTACGTGAGGCCAGTAGTAACAGTCTGGTTGATCAGACCCTGATCCACCACGAGGCCTGGTCTTATACCGAGCCTCGGGGGCGTTAACCCCCGAAACCCTCTCCAGGTATACTCCAGGTATGTACTATTATATTATGTATTGTTACATAGGTACTAATATATTATGTACTATTATGAAGCCTCACATCTGGGAAGGTTATTGAAAGTGACACCTGGATCAACACTAGTACTGTATTTATTCCTGACCCTTGACCTGACCAGCACCCCAGGCTCTAGCTCTCGTCCCTGCCAACTCACGTCGATCACACATACGTACAAACATATATGTACTCTCTCTCTCTCTCTCTCTCTCTCTCTCTCTCTCTCTCTCTCTCTCTCTCTCTCTCTCTCTCTCTCTCTCTCTCTCTCTCTCTCTCTCTCTCTCTCTCTCTCTCTCTCTCTCTCTCTCTCTCAAAACAGACAGGTGTCTATCGATAAGTACCTTTGACAACTGGTTACTACACTCACAAAAAAATCGAGGTTTAATAAATAAAATAAAACCGATCATGATAGATGTTTTATTGTTTTTTTTATATAATTTTTTTATGAGTGTCGCTGAATCTCTGCAGTTAATTTGTTCTTGATGTTTTTGTTGTCATTGTTAAAATAAAAGAGCCTTGTAGGTGACAAGTACATACGTGACGTCACTGCCACGGTGACCGAGCGACGTCACTGCCACGGTCACCGAGCGACGTCACTGCCACGGTCACCGAGCGACGTCACTGCCACGGTGACCGAGCGACGTCACTGCCACGGTGACCGAGCGACGTCACTGCCACGGTCACCGAGTGACGTCACAGTCACCACACGATGACTGATGTCAAAATCACCACAGAAATGAGATTTCTCATCCACCACAAAGTGGGCTATGTGATGTCACTATCATAAAACGGTGATGTCACAACCACCACACAGTGATGTCACAACCACCACACAGTGATGTCACAACAACCACACAGTGATGACACAACCACCACACAGTGATGTCACAACCACCACAATGATGTCACAACCACCACACAGTGATGTCACAACCACCACACAGTTATGTCACAACCACCACACAGTTATGTCACAACCACCACACAGTGATGTCACAACCACCACACAGTGATGTCACAACCACCACACAGTGATGTCACAACTACCACACAGTGATGTCACAACCACCACACAGTGAAGTTACAACCACCACACAGTGGTGTCACAGCCACAACACAGTGATGTCACAACCACTACACAGTGATGTCACAACCACCACACAGTGATGTCACAACCACCACACAGTGATGTCACAACCACCACACAGTTATGTCACAACCAACACACAGTTATGTCACAACCACCACACAGTTATGTCACAACCACCACACAGTGATGTCACAACCACCACACAGTGATGTCACAACCACCACACAGTGATGTCACAACTATCACACAGTGATGTCACAACCACCACACAGTGAAGTTACAACCACCACACAGTGGTGTCACAGCCACAACACAGTGATGTCACAACCACCACACAGTGATGTCACAACCACTACACAGTGATGTCACAACCACCACACAGTGATGTCACAACTACCACACAGTGATGTCACAACCACCACACAGTGATGTCACAACCACCACACAGTGATGCCACAACCGCCACACAGTGATGTCACAACCACCACACAGTGATGTCACAACCTCCAAACAGTGATGTCACAACCACCACACAGTGATGGCACAACCACCACACAGTGATGTCACAACCACAACACAGTGATGTAACAACCACCACATAGTGATGTCACAACCACCACACAGTGATGTCACAACCACAACACAGTGATGTCACAACCACTACATAGTGATGTCACAACCACTACATAGTGATGTCACAACCACTACATAGTGATGTCACAACCACTACACAGTGATGTCACAACCACCACACAGTGATGTCACACCTACCACACAGTGATGTCACAACCACTACATAGTGATGTCACAACCACTACACAGTGATGTCACAACCACCACACAGTGATGTCACAACTACCACACAGTGATGTCACAACCACTACACAGTGATGTCACAACCACTACACAGTGATGTCACAACCACCACACAGTTATGTCACAACCACCACACAATGATGTCACAACCACCACACAGTGATGTCACAACCACCACACAGTGATGTCACAACCACCACACAAAAGGCTGAGGATTAGTTGGTATTAGTAACAAACTGGTAACACCACTTAGTCGTGAACTGGTAACACCACTTACCCATGAACTGTAACATCACTTAGTTATGAACCAATAACACCACTAAGTAATGAACTGATAATACCACTTAGTAATCGTCTGATGACACCATTAACATTGACCTTTTCTTGAAGTACCATAAACTGACTTCGTGACACCACGAAATCTTCCAGAGCGAACCTTTAGCCTTCATGCCACTCCCAGTATCTTACCTTCAGTACCACACTTGAGCAAGATTGTCAAGAATATTGATCAGTGGAAAGTGAGAAATATCTTGAAAAAGAAGATGAAAATACACGTGAAATAGAGGAGTTTTTTTTTTATTTCGGTCTCTTTCGGAGACTATGTTCGGCAGATCTGCTGAAGAGGGTCTGTAATGGAGACTGGAATATACAGATCTCTCTCAGTTTTTTAAATACATTGACCTGTGATGTCTCCTAAAATACATTATCCACATTGACAAAGTTCTAACTGAGATGTCACTAACAATATCCTGTTCAAAAGACAATGTATTGACCTGTGATGTTACTTACAGTATCATGTTCAAAAGACCTTGGCATTGACCCATGATATCACTTACAATATCTTGTTCAAAGGACCATGTATTGACTTGTGACGTCACTTACAATATCCTGCGACATCACTTACATTATTCTATTCGAGGTCTCCTTCATTAACCCTCTTGACATCACATAATACATCCTACCTACACAACTTTACAATCACAACATGATGTCACCCGACAGTTACCTAGTGTCTTTATCACATCATAACATAATAATGACATCATAAAAAAAGAAATGAGCTCTTGACGTCACCTTTGAATGGCACGGCAGTATCACCCGACGATACCTGGGCGACCTGACTGCAATAATGTGGTGACAGCGCTGTGCAGTAAAACAAAGAGCGTCACTCCGACATCCCACAAAAATATCTTGCATAAATAAAGAAGCTAGAACGGTGCAGATAACATTCCATAAAAAACTACATTTAATGATAATTCTTGAGGTACATTTAACATTGTTCTCACTTTCTTCACAACGTAGAAGGGACGTGGGGAGGAAGAGATGAGAGAGGAGGAGGAGGAGGAGGAGGAGGGGAAGGGAAGAGGAGAGAAGGAATGAGGACAGCAGAGAGTAGGAGGAGGAGGAAGGGAAGCCGGTAGTGAGAATGGGAGGGATATAAGGCTTGAGGGAGTGAGAGGGGAGAGAATGTGAGGACAAAAGCAAAGGGAAACAGTGGTGATGAGAAGAAACACACGGTGTAAGAGGAAAAGGGGTTATGGAAGGGATCAGAGGGAACATTTTGATAGCGATGGGGCGTAGTAAAAGCAGGGGATCGTGGGAGGGAGGCAGGGACGTGAAGGGGCAGGGAGTGATGTGAGGGAGGCAGCAGGAGGTCGTGAGGGGTCATTGGGAGGTGGAGGGTCTTGAGGGGAAAGCAGAGGCTCCGACAGGTGCTCACTGAGCACAAATCAGACCATCATCGGTTTAAACTTGCCAAAATAAATGCAATGAACAAGTACTCTAATTCTCTCTTATGTACAGTACCGTGGATGACATGGTGTGGGGGAAGAGGATGGGAGAAGATGGGAGGGAGGGAAGAGGAAGGAGAGAGGAGAACCCAGGGAGACAAAAGGGATAGAGGATGAAGTAAAGACGCTAGTAGGGAGAAGTGTTAGCTTCGAGGGGTGGAGGTGGGTCTTGGAGGAGTGGGTCTTAAAGGAGAGGGTCTTGGAGTAATAGGTCTTAAATGAGAGGGTCTTGGAGAAGTGGGTCTTGGAGAAGTGGGTCTTGGAGAAGTGGGTTTTGGAGGAGTGGGTCTTGGAGGGGTGAGTCTTGCAGCAATAGTTCTTGATGGGGTAGAACAGGGGTCCTGGATGGGCGAGGTTGGATCTTATAGCGCTGGATCTAGAAAATAAAAACCGAGTCTTGAAAGGGGTGGGACCAGGTCATGGAAGGAAGAGACTCTGGAATTTTGGGGTAGCGGGTTCTGTGATGGCGCTGTGCTCAAGGATGCTGGGCGAGGACGGGCGAATGAGTGGGCGAGAACAGGTGTGGGCGTGAGCGTGGGCATGGGCTGGGCGAGGTAAAAAATATCTCCAGGATTGCATTGTCTGGACACCCGTGTTGACACGAGACACGGAATTCGACGTTGACCTCTCTCAGAAGGCCAAGCAACAGTGGCTTGCAGTTGCTACCTTTGCTGCTGTACCGTTGTCGTTCATACTGCTGTAGCAGCGGAACACACTGCATCACAGCAGGAAGCAGCGTAGGAGCAAGAACTGCCGTTCTCTCTCTCTCTCCCTCTCTCTCTCTGACTAAGCTGAGCAACACTGCCAGCGTAAACTGTTCATTACTCTTAATTACGTACGTATTCATAAGCTCCTCAAGCGGCGGATGGTGGAATCGATAACGAACCTTGAGTGCGGTGGGTGGTAGGGTCCGTGTAGCCTGGGACCGTCCGTGTGGCCTGGGACCGTCCGTGTGGCCTCACTGTCGCACACACCCAAGATAAACACACACACACCGGCTGCAGATGAAAGGGGCTGCAGGCTATCAGCGTCATTATACTCTGCAATAGTTTTAGCCACTCGTGCTGCTGTTGCTGCTGCTGATGCTGCTGCTATTTTTTGGTCATGGCGGAGCAGCCGTTGAACTTGCTGCTGCTTCTGCTGCTGCCCGTGATGCTGTTACTGGATCTGGTGATGCTGCTTGTGATGACTCTGGTGATGTAGCAACCGCTGCTGCTGCTGCTGCTGCTGCTGCTACCTCCTGTGATGATTCACAAGCTGCTGTTGTCACCATTGCTTCTGCTGCTGTCACTGTTTCTGCTGCTGCTGCTGTTGATGGTGTCCCTGCCTTTGCTACTGCCGCTGTTGGTATGGGTTACCCAGTGTTTTCACACTTCCTAAAGTACATTGAACTCCGTAATAACGCTGACAAATTCTTTGCCTCTGCGTTGGTGATGGCAGTGCGTCGCAGTAACGGTAATTCTCGCCCCCAAGCAAACCTCTGGCAATGGTGACAGTATCTTTCCGCTATTTCGTTATTTTTCAGTTTTCCCGTCATCGGTATAATGTTTTAACTGAGAGGGTTATCCTTATCCACGTCTCTCACACTGAGATCCTCTCTTTCCCAATATCACATATGTTAAACTGATTTTTCTATATTGTTTTTTTGGGAGGGAGGAAGGGGAGGGAGAGGGAGAGGGTGAGAGAGGAGGAGTTACACACATCAATGTTACATCAACTTGCAACATCACTTTGTAATACCGTTTGTTGACACAACCCTTTCACGCAGACTCTGTTTATGTCGTTCCGTTTTTACGGAATTAGTAGTCAAGAATTTATTTCCTGTTTATGTACTCTCCGTGAGCTTGATTATGTACTCTTTTTTTACGTATACTATAAACCGGTAATAATTCCCCTGTTACTTTTCTTTCATCTCACAAATTTTCAGGCCACTGACCATTATGCTTCTCACAAAGTGCACAAATTGTTGACATTTTTTTACAAGTTTCAAACTGAGCTGAAGTGTTAGCTACTCATCTACAAAATTAAGTGTTGATTTTCATGTTTTCTAACTTCGTGATCACACTACGACCGTCTCACCATCACTTTCTCATTACACTTTAAATATATATATATATAATTATATATATATATATATATATATATATATATATATATATATATATATATATATATATATATATATATATATATATACATGTATGAAATTGTAAGTAATTGTATAAAACCATACCAATAGACTTGTTCGTACGTATATATTTTTGAGCACTTCACACTGCAATTAAAAAATTGGTCTCTTACACTTAAGAAACATTCACTATTTTTTCTGACGGTCTGTTTAAGTAATATAAATATATATTTTTTATGAGATATCAAAAAAAAAAAAAAGTATCATTACCAACTCACAGCAATTTATTTTTTTATTTGGTTAAAAACTATAAAAGATATTCTTTTTATTTTACTATGCTCGTGTGGTATTGACTTCTTCGAGAGGGAGGTTGAATTCTCTTCATGGCTTCTGATGCGAAGGATTTTACTCCTGTTAACTTTGTGATGTTTAGCCTGACAACACTTCTATCTCTTTTTCTATATTCATCCTCTTCTTCTTCTTCTTTCTTCTTCTTCTTCTTCTTCTTCTTCTTCTTCTTCTTCATCATCTTTGATAACCTTCCTCAGCATCTTTTTACACCCAAAAACGGAAAAAAAGGATAATCAAATTGGTCATTACCTGCAATAAGTTAAACACATTTTAAAACAGAATATAAACAGTCTTTTTATCTCTTCAGTTTTAACCATCTTTTAAAACACAGGAATCGTGTCCCCTTAAAATTTCAAGTAATATCAAAATTCTATTTTTTTTTGTTTCACAATTATACCATTTCACAACATTTAACATATAATTATTTGATTTGTTTTCCCCTCTCAGTTCTTTCCGACAAGTTAAAGTTTCTTGTCAACTAGATTCAGTTTCTCTTACGGTAGATTTGAAGTCTAAAATGATTTATGTAAACAACTCAGGAGCGTCGCTTTTTGCACTCAGAAGAGCGTCAGTTCTTTCACTCACAGGATGAACCCGTAGGTTTCGATTCATGAATTCACTCTGAGGCTTCATTAATACGATGCGCTTCGGAGGACATTCTTAAGTTGTATTCTACAAATGCACTCTCATTTTGTTTCACTCAAGGTTGCTCCCTTAAGGTTGCACTTTGAAGCTGTGCACCCTTAAGATTGCACTCACGGTCTTCACTCTAAGACAGACGAGGCAGTATTACATTTGGCACTGTATTGAGGCTTGATAGACGGTGGGAAGGGTTGGGGTGCCAGGCAGGTTGACTGGCTGGTTAGTGGCATCGAAGGGGCGGTTGTGCAATTGTGGGTTGATTGGAGGGTGTTTGGAGTACGCGGGCGGCCAGGAGACAAACACGCACACACACTCACACATACGCACACAAACACACACATACACACGCATACACCTGCAATGGAGGAGAAGAGCGAATTAGCTTAACCCTATTGATGGACAACAGAGTAAACATCAGCACGTTATATACTCGTGATGTAGTTAACATAGTTATCTTCCAAGGTTAAATTTATTCATGAAATAGCCTCAATATACAACAAATGTTGTTATAAACCCTTAACCTAAGTAAACATGTTAATATTTAATGTCCAAAAATAGCCTTCAAAATAATTTTAAGCTCTCAAAATAAATGATGGTAGTAGGTTGGTAGACAGCACCCACCCAGGAAGGTACTACCGTCCGAATGAGTGTGAAACTGAAACCTGTAATTGTTTTACACAATGGTATGATTGCTGGTGTCTTTTCTTTCTGTCTCAGAAAGAAAAGACACCAGCAATCATACCATCTTGCTACTTCTACTTACACTTACATCTTGCTACTTCTACTTACACTTACATCTTGCTATTTCTACTTACACTTAAGTCACACTACACATGCAGTTGTGCATGTATATGTGCACATATTCATCTGCGTTTTTTTTGTAATCTCTTAATAGTTCTTGTTCTTATAGTGTTCCCTTTCATCTCCATATGGTAAAGGGTGGGAACAAGGGGCTAGGAACACTTCCTTTATGAATTACTGAAAGAATGATGAGGGGGTTAGATCAGATATTCGGTATATTTAAGAATGCATTGCTAGAGTGAGCGGCAGAAGTTTGTGGGTAGAGGAGGGTGGTTGCGGTAGGGAAGAGGAGTGATTTGTGGAATGACGAGGAAAAGAGGGTGGTAAGAAAGATAAGTTGGCATGTGAAAGATTTTTATAATGTAGAAGAGGAGTATATGGAGAGTAAAATAGAGTCTAAAAGAGAGATGAGAAGTTTTATAAAACAAATTTTGTTGAGAATAAGAAAACGTTTTAGAGTGAGATCAGTGAGTTAAGAAAGCCTGGAGAACGAATGGATGGCAGGAGATGTGAGTGTAGCGAAGGTGCGTGAGGCAGTGAATAGAATGAGAGGGAATAAAGCAGATGGGAAAGAAGAAATTAGGGCAGAAATGTTTAAAGCAAGCTGGGATATTGTTTTGAAATGGTTGGTTCTTTTGTTCAATATAAGCATGAAAGGTAGGAAGGTACCTAAGGAGTGGGAGACAGCATACAAAGCTATTTTGTATGAAGGAAATGTGGATAAGATGAAGGGTAAAAATTATAGGGGAATAAGTCTGTTGAGTTTACAGGGAAGAGTTACTGTTGAAATAATTATGGGTAAGACAAAGATTAAGATTACAGAGGAACAAGGTTTTAGAAAGGGTAGGGGAAGTATAGACCAAGTGTTTACATAGAAGCACATAAGTAAATAATACTTAGAAAAAGGTAAGGAACTTTTCATTACATTTATGGATTTTTTATGTGGCAGATGTTAAAAATGTATGAAATAATTGGTAGGCTACTTAAAGCAGTAAAAAGTTTGTATGTGGATTGTGAGGCTCAGCTTAGGGTATTTGGGAGAGAGGGAAATTATTTTCTTGTAAAAATAGGTCTTAGAGCAGATGTGTGATGTCGCATTGGTTGTTTAACTTATTTATAGATGGGGTTGTAAAAGAAGTGAATGCTCGGGTGTTGTGAAAAGTCTGGGCTTCGGAGATAGTGAATGTGGTACGAAGGCAGAGTTGTCACAGTTGCTTTGTGCCGACGACTCAGTTCTTTTTTGGTAGATTCTGAAGAGAAATTTTAAAGATTGGCAAACGAATCTGGGAAGGTATGTAAAAAAAAGGAAATTATAAACGAACGTAATAAAGACCAAGGTGATCAGAGTATAAAAAAATGCAGCAATGTGAGACTGAATATCAGATTGGAGGGAGAGAGTTTGGAGGAAGGAAATGTGTTCAGATAGTTGGGAGTGGACTTGATAGCAGACGGTTCTATGAGAGATGAGGTGAAGCATAGAACTGACGAAGGAAAATAGGTGGGTGGTGCATTAAGGAGACAAAGAATTTTATCAATGTTGGCAAAACGGGGAATGTAAAAGTATAACGGTAACAACACTGCATTATGGGTATGAAGTATGGGTTTTAAATGTTGCAGCCAGAAGGCAATAGAGATGTCGTGTTTAATGACAATGTGTGGTATGACTATTATACAGAGAAGTCGTAGTTTGCAGATTACCAGGTGTGGAGTTACGAAAAAAGTATTATTCAGAGGGAATGAGGAGGGGTTGTTGAAGTGGTTTGTACATTTAGAGAGGATGGAGGAAAATGGGATCGCGTATAGCATCCCCACTCCTCCTTCAGAGTGCCTGCACTCTGAAGGAGGAGTGGAGGAGAGGGGATGTTGCGGTTGGGAGGGTCACCTGAACTGTGATGTCAGGATTATTCTGGCAAGAGGGTGATGGAGTGAGAGATGGAGGAAGTGTTTACGTCTTCGTCGGGTCACCCTGCCTCGGTGGGAGACAGCCAGTGTTAAGGGAACTTAAGGAATTAAAAAGGAGAATTAATGAATTAGAAAGGGGAATTAAGCAATTAGAAAGGTGGATTAAGCAATTATCCCTTACTTATTTATAAAAAGTAATTGACTCGTGCATGCAAATATAATGTTATAAAAGTAAATCAAGTTACATTTAAATGATTGATGAAAGTTCTCCTATCAGAAATTTTAATATAATATAAAATTTTGCAATAAATGACAATAATAATAATAATAATAATAAATAATAAATAATAAAAATAATAATAATAACTAATAACAATATAATAATAATTGAAATAAAGTATAGACAATAACAATCAATAATAATAAACAAATGAAAAATAATATCTAATGAATAAAATAAAAATTGCAATAACAAAATTGACAAAATAATAATAAAAATAAAATAATAATAACAATATATATAAATATAGTATAAAAATAATAATAATAATATATATATATCAAATCGATATATAATAACTGGTAATAAAGACTAGGTATGAATTAAGTCAAATTTTCATATATTACGTTATATATATATATATATATATATATAATTATATTTATATATATATATATTATATATATATATATATATATAAATAATTTGACCACAATCAGTGGTATTGATCAATAACAATATAGCATAGCCAAAATCGAACCCATGCTGCTTTGGCCCGCCTCAGAGTGACGAAAACATGATGTTAATCACGGGACCACAATCTGGTCGAAACACATGGGTTCGACTCTTTGGCTAGTCGAGTGTTGTTATTGATATAATATATATATATATATATATTATATATATATATATATATATATATATATATATATATATATATATAATATATATATATATATGTCGTGCCGATTAGGTAAAACTGGTCAATTAGCAAGAACTCATCTAAAATTAAGTCCTTTCTAAAATTTTCTCTTATACGTTTAAAGATATATTTTTTCATTTATGTTAATGTAAAAATTATAATTTTGTACCAAGAGAAACTTTGAAAACCTACCTAACCTTATTACAACAAGCGCAATTTAATTTAGCCTAACACAACAAAATATATTTTAGATACGTTAACATTAATTTAATAATAAACAAACACAATGAAATATATTTTTTCGTTATGTTCAGAAGGAGTTTGGCGAAATTATTGCATACACAAATTTTCACTTGTCTTATATGGCAAGGTGAGCGTTGCTATTTAAGCCAAAATCGCAAGTTTTACCTAATCGGCACGACATATATATATATATATATATATATATATATATATATATATATATATATATATTTAATATATATATATATATATATATTTATATTTATATATATATATATATATATATATATATATATATATATATATATATATATATATATATATATATATATATACTTATATATATACTTTTATATATATATATATATATATATATATATATATATATATATATATATATATATATATATATATATATATATATATATATATATATATATGCAAAAGATCACAGTAAACAGGTGATATCAAAATATGCAAGACAACCACTATGAAAAAATAGAAGAATTCCAAGCGCTTTCGTGACTACTCACATTATCAAGGAACTATAACAGGAAACATGACAAGAAGGCTTATATAAGGGGCGAGACTACACCTCACAGTCACATCACACTAACAAAGACTACACCTCACAGTAGCGTAACAACACACGACTCTGTGAAGAGGAACATAAGAAAGGACCTGAAACTCTTCCCAAGAATTAAGATTAGTCATAAGAACATAAGAACATAAGAAAGGAGGAACACTGCAGCAGGCCTGTTGGCCCATACTAGGCACGTCCTTCACAATCCGTCCCACTAACAGAATATTTGCTCAACCCAATTTTTAATGCTACCCAAGAAATAAGCTTAGACAATTCTACCCACTCATGCGCGAGTCCCACTCAAATCCAACCCCTCTCACTCATGAATTTATCCAACCTAAAAATGAAACTACCCAAGGTCCTAGCTTCAATAACCCTACTAGGCAGACTGTTCCACTCATCAACTACCCTATTTCCAAACCAATACTATCCTATATCCTTTCTAAATCTAAACTTATCTAACTTGAATCCATTATTGCGGGTTCTCTCTTGGAGAGATATCTTCAAGACCTTATTTATATCCCCTTTGTTAATACCCATTTTCCACTTGTATACCTCGATCATGTCTCCCCTCATTCTACGTCTTACAAGTGAATGTAATTTAAGGGTCTTCAATCTTTCTTCGTAAGGAAGATTTCTAATGCTATGTATTAATTTAGTCATTCTACGCTGAATGTTTTCTAACGAATTTATGTCTATTCTGTAATATGGAGACCAAAACTGAGCTGCGTAATCTAGGTGAGGCCTTACTAATGATGTATAAAGCTGTAAAATAACCTCTGGACTTCTGTTGCTAACACTTCTTGATATAAATCCCAGTAATCTATTTGCCTTATTACGTACGCTTAGGCATTGCTGTCTTGGTTTAAGGTTGCTGCTTACCATCACCCCCAAGTCCTTCTCGCAATCTGTATTGCTAAGTTCTACGTTATTTAACTTATAAGTGCTTGGGTTATGGACACTCCCGAGCTTCAGAACCTTGCATTTATCTACATTGAATTGCATCTGCCACTTTTCTGACCACGAATTAAGTTTGTCTAAATCTTCCTGAAGTTCTATGACATCTATGCCACTTTCTTTAACAGTCTCTGGTGCGGTACTCTATCAAAAGCCTTACTAAAGTCTAAATAAACAATATCGAATTCTTTATCGTGATCAACAGCTTCAAAAGCTTTGGTGAAGAAGGTTAATAAATTAGATAGGCAGGAACGGCCCCTCGTGAATCCATGCTGAGTATCATTAATCAAATTATGGTTATCTAGATGGCTTCTAATAATATCAGCTATAATTGACTCTAGTAATTTGCCTACAATTGAGGTAAGGCTTATTGGGCGGTAATTTGACGGTAGTGACTTGTTCCCTGCTTTAAAAATAGGAATTACATTAGCCATCTTCCACATATCAGACACTACACCTGTTTGAAGAGATAAATTAAAAATGTTAGATATTGGTTCACAGAGTTCCATTTTGCATTCCTTAAGAACCCTTGCAAAAAGCTCATCAGGACCCGGCGATTTATTTTGTTTCAGTCGGTCTAGTTGTTTCCTAACCATTTCGCTAGTGACTGTGATATTACATAATTTATCTTCTTCTGGGCCTCTGTAAAAATAAATTACTGGGATATTATTAATGTCTTCCTGTGTGAAAACCGAGAGAAAATAATTATTAAAAATAGAGCACATATCATTCTCCTTGTCAGTAAGATGCCCAGAGTTATTTTTAAGGGGACCTATCTTATCCAATTTATCATTAAATTCTTCCCAAATTTTATTAATTATAAATGAATCCAATTTATATAAACCAAAAGAAATATTCATATTATTTTCAAAACTGCTTTTAATGAGGTGTAGTCTTTGTTAGTGTGATGTGACTGTGAGGTGTATTCTGCCCCTTTATAAGCCTTCTTGTCATGTTTCCTTTTATAGTTCCTTGATAATGTGAGTAGTCACGAAAACGCTTGGAATTCTTCTATTTTTCATAGTGGTTGTCTTGATATATATATATATATATATATATATATATATATATATATATATATATATATATATATATATATATATATATATATATATATATATATATATATATAATGTGTGTGTGTACACTCGCCAATACCTACAGTTCTGCGTATATACGCTAAGATTATATATTACATTTTAATCCCCATTATACTTATTACAATAAAAATAACTTTCATTGTTAGTGTAAAAGCGAAGCAGAAGTTAATTCTCCTGGGGTTGTACGACCCCTACGAGTTTAGCGCCCCCATGAAACTAATGAGTCCGCATTTAACAACTGGTTAAAAAAGACTTAAGAATCATTACGGAATTTCAGCATAAAGCAATAATAATATTTTTTTTTCATAAACAAGAGATTTAATATTATTGAGCAATATTTTTTTTCAATTATATTGGTTAAAACAAAATTCTATATTATTCAGAGAAAATCAACATTTTCAGGTTTAGTGTGTATATGTATATATATATATATATATATATATATATATATATATATATATATATATGAATGTCATGCCGAATAGGTAAAACTTTTGACTTAAATAGCAACGCTCTACTTGCCGAATAAGGGAAGCGAAAATTTGTGTATGCAATAATTTCGCAAAAATCATTCTGAACCTAACGAAAAAAATATATTTAATTTTGTTTGTTTATTATTAAATTATTGTAAACTTATCTAAAATGTATTTACTTGGATTAGGCTAAATCAAATTGCGCTTGCTGTAATAAGGTTAGGTAAGTTTTCTAAGGTTCTTTTGGTACAAAATTATTCATTTTTACATTAACATAAATGAAAAAAATATATCTTTAAACGTATAAGAGAAAAATTTAGAAACGAACCCATATAGTTTTGGCCATGCCTCGTGGTGAGCGAGAATCACATGACGCTTTAACCCACTGAACCACACAGTCCTACAAAAAACAAGCACCCAGCCAAGCTATGTGGGTTAAGGCGTCATGTGATTTTCGTTCACCACGAGGCATGGGCCAAAACTATATGGGTTCGAATCCTCGGCTAGTCGCAGTGTTGTTATTGATTCAATACCACTCGTTCGTGGTCACAATAACATATATACTGCTTGTGGAGGCTACTACAAAAAACGGGGATAAGAATGAAATTAGCTTAGAGGCACCCACACCACCGTATGTCCTCGGACCAGGAGTAACACACCTAGCTTTACTGGGTGCTTGATTCTTGTAGGATTGCGTGGTCCTGTGGGTTAAAGCGTCATGTGATTTTCGCTCACTATAAGGAGGGCCAAAACGAAATGGGTTCGAATCCTCTGCTAGTCGCAGTGTTATTGTTAATATATATATATATATATATATATATATATATATATATATATATATATATATATATATATATATATATATATATATATATATATATATATATATATATATATATATATATATATATATATATGTACTCACCTAGTTATGGTTGCAGGGGTCGAGTCATAGCTCCTGGCCCCGCCTCTTCACTGGCCGCTACTGGGTCACTCTCCCTGCGCCATTAGCTTTATCATACCTCTTCCTAAAGCTATGTATGGAACCTGCCTCCACTACATCGCTTCTCAAACTATTCCACTTCCTGACCACTCTGTGACTGAAGAAATACTTCCTAACATCTCTGTGATTCATCTGAGTCTTCAACTTCCAACTGTTTCCCCTTGTTGCTGTGTCCCATCTCTAGAACATTCTGTCTCTGTCCACCTTGTCAATTCCTCTCAGTATCTTATATGTCATTATCATGTCCCCCCTATCTCTCCTGTCCTCCAGTGTCGTCAGGTCGATTTCCCTTAACCTCTCCTCGTAGGACATACCCCTTAGCTCCGGGACTAGTCTTGTTGCAAACCTTTGTACTTTCTCTAGCTTCTTTACGAGCTTGGCTAGATGTGGGTTCCAAACTGGTGCTGCATACTCCAGTATGGGCCTAACGTACACAGTGTACAGGGTCCTGAACGATTCTTTATTAAGATGTCGGAATGCTGTTCTTAGGTTTGCTAGGCGCCCGTATGCTGCAGCAGTTATTTGGTTGATGTGTGCCTCAGGAGATGTGCCTGGTGTTATACTCACCCCAAGATCTTTTTCCTTGATTATATGGATCCTGCCTCCTGTGACCCCTTGTGTGTGTGTGTTACCATTTTGTACTAAGCACATGTCGATTAGACACTAGGCCTGTTGTATGCGTGTGTGTGTGTGTTTAAGGAAACACTTCGAAATGTTTCCGCCCCGGCGGGAATTGAACCCGGGCCCTCCGTGCGAGAAGCGAGAGCTTTAGCCACCAGGCCACCGGGGCAGTGTACGTGTGTGCATGTGTATGTGTGTGTGTGTGTGTTCTCACTTAATTGTGGTTGCAGGGGTCGAGTCATAGCTCCTGGCCCCGCTTCTTCACTGGTAGCTACTAGGTCCACTCCCTGCTCCATGAGCTTTTTCCTACCTCTTCTTAAAGCTATGTATGCATCCTGCCTCCACTACATCCTTTTCCATATTATTCCACTTCCTGACAACTCTATGGCTGAAGAAAAACTTTCTAACATCCTTTTGACTTATCTGAGTCTTCAATTTCCGATTGTGACCTCTTGTTGCTGTGTCCCATCTCTGGACCATCCTGTCTCTGTCCACCTTGTCGATTCTTCTCAGTATTTTATATGTAGTTATCATGTCTTTCCCTATCCCTCTTCTTCTCCAGTGTCGTCAGGTCGAGTTTCCCTAATCTCTCCTTGTAGGACATGCCCCTTAACTCCGGGACTAGTCTCGTTGCAAACCTTTGCACTTTCTTTAGTTTCCTTACGTGCTTGGCTAGGTGTGGGTTCCAAACTGGTGCTTCATACTCCAATATGTGCCTAACGTACACAGTGTACAGGGTCCTGGACGACTCCTCACTGAGATGTAGGAACGCTATTCTTAGGTTCGCTAGTCATCCATATGCTACAGCAGTTATTTGGTTGACGTGCGCCTCAGGAGATGTGCTCGGTATTATACACACTCCA
Source organism: Cherax destructor (assembly GCA_009830355.1). NCBI lineage: Eukaryota > Metazoa > Arthropoda > Malacostraca > Decapoda > Parastacidae > Cherax > Cherax destructor. Next base: position 17,057 of record WNWK01002150.1, on the reverse strand, counting down.
AGAGTCTTTTCCTTGAGTGAGGGTTGTAGTCTTTGGCCCCCTTGACTGTACTCTGTCTGAGGTCTTCTTTGCCCTTCACCGATCTTCATGACTTTGCCCTTGGTGGGGTTGAACTCCAGGAGCCAGTTAGTGGACCAGACCTGCAGCTTGTCCAGATCCCTTTGTAGTTCTGCCTGGTCCGCCTCCTACTGAATTCTCCTCATTAACTTCACATCATGGAGAGACGTTGTCCGGCCCAATCGCCTTTGAGATATCTAGTTCGCCTAGTAGCCTTTTCACCTCCTCGGAGGAGGAGGTGAAAAGCACTTGATGGTGTACCCCAAGCACTTGATGGTGTACCCCACCTCTCCGTCTTTCTGGAGTCCTTTCTGTCTCCACTATGAATACTTTTTTGAATCTCATGTTGAGCTCCTCACATACTTCGCGGTCGTTTATTGTGATCTCTCCTGCTTCCTTCCTCAGCCTGATAACCTGGTCTTTGACTGTTGCTTTCTTCCTGATGTGGCTGTACAACAGCTTCGTGTCAGACTTGGCTTTCGGTGCTATGTCATTTTCGAATTGTCGTTGGGCCTCCCTTTTTAACTGTGCATATTCATTTCTTGCTCTTCGACTGCTCTCCTAGTTCTCCTGGGTCCTTTGCCTTCTATACTTCTTCCATTCTTTAGCGCACTTGGTTTTGGCCTCTCTACGCCTTTGGGTGAACCAAGGGCTCGTTCTGGCCTTATCATTATTCCTTTTACCCTTGGGTACAAACCTCTCCTCAGCTTCCTTGAATATTGTTGTCACACATTCCATCATCTCATTTACTGTTTTTCCTGCCAGTTCTCTGCCCCTCTGATCATCATTCAGGAAATTCCTCATGCCTGTGTAGTCCCCTCTGTGTGTGTGTGTGTGTGTGTACGTAGAGACACGAATTGTTAGGAGTACTTACCTGTGTAGGTGGCGTGTAATTATGCAGGTGGTAGGTGTGAAGGTGGGAGGGAGGGCAGGCAGTGGGTGTTACCTCAGCCACACCTGCACAACACCTGCCATCAACACCAGCGTGTCAACATTCGCTACACCACACGACCCACCTGCAACACAGGAACACTGGCTTAGTGGCTTACACACGCACACACACACACACACACTACACACACACACACACACACACACAAACACACACACATACACACACACACACACACACACACACCCCGGTGGCCTAGTGGTAAAGCTCCTTCACGCACGGAGGGCCCGGGTTCTATTCCCGACGGGGCGGAAACATTTCGAAGTGTTTCCTTACACACACACACACACACTCACACATATACATACAACAGGCCTAGTGTCAAATCGACATGTGCCTAGGACAAAATGGTAACTAACACACAAATAAACAAACAAACACTCACCAGTAAACAAACCACGTCCTTCCAACGGGTCAACGCGGTGCGTGAGATGAGCGCGAGCGAAGATAGTGTTCTCGCGGTAGTAGACAGCTGCGATGGTCGCGGTGCAGCGCAGTTTAAGGTGCCCCTTCTGAAGATGGCTCAGCCGGGCACGAAAGTGCAGACCGAGGATAGAAGTCTCCAGTCCCTCGCTGTTGGGTACTGGCGCATAGTCTATCAGAGACACACTGTCCGCCTGAGGAAGGAATATCCAAGTTAAATTAAGACAATATCAATCCTTCGCCATGACCGCCACGGACTGGGCGCAAATTATCGTATCGAAATCCAACTGATTCTCCGACAAAGCTTGAAAACTATGCTGTGGGTTTCGATTCAACGCATATGCTCACTCTTCATATTACAGTCACATTTAAACCCCCTGTTTTCTGTTGTCTAAATCTGCCCTCTGGTCGGGATTAAACAAAAGGAACGATTAAACTATTAATAAGAACGATTGATTAAACAGAAGGAACGACTTATTAAACATAAGGAATGACTGATGAAACAGAAGGAACGACTTATTAAAAAGAAGGAACGACTGATCAAACAGAAGGAACGACTTATTAAACAGAAGGAACGACTGATCAAACAGAAGGAACGACTTATTAAACAGAAGGAACGACTGATCAAACAGAAGGAACGACTTATTAAAGAGAAGGAACAACTGATCAAACAGAAAGAACGACTTATTAAACAGAAGGAACGACTAATCAAACAGAAGGAACGACTTATTAAAGAGAAGGAACAACTGATCAAACAGAAGGAACGACTTATCAAAAAAAATGAATGACTGAACAGAAGGAACGATTGATCAAACAGAAGGAACGACTGATTAACAGAAGGAACAACTGATCAAGCAAAAGGAACGAGTGATTGAAGAGAAAGAATGACTGATCGAACAGAACAATACTAAAAAATGAAGAATGATCAAGAAAACAGGAAGAACGATGAATGAAATGGGAAGAACGATTGATCAAACAGGAAGAATGATCAATCAAACAGGAAGAATTATCAATCAAAGAGGAAGAATGATGAATCAAACGGGAAGAATGATGAATCAAACAGGAAAGGACGATTAATCAAACTGGAAGAACCACTAAAACAAAGTGACAACTCGACAGATTAAGAAACCATTCGCAAAGGAAAAGGAAGAGGGACCGATAAAAGAGACCCGACTCTTTGCCTCTCTCTCTCTCTCTCTTAGCTTCAAGAACAAGAATAAAAACAACAACACAGCCTGAAGAACAAGAAAAACAACAACAGCCTCAATAACACAATCGACACAATGGCACAGCTGCAGCAACGAACAAAAAGAGAGAGAGACAGAGTGATTGAAAAAAGAGAGAGAGAAAAAAAACGGCAGGTTAGTTTCGAGGACACGCAGATAGGATTGCTTGGCCAAAGTTTTTCTCCCAGAGACGAAGAGAAGCAGGAGACGAGGAGAAAGAGGAGACATTCTTTCTTCTGAGCAATCTGCCAATCTGTGACAGGGAGAGAGAGAGAGAGAGAGAGAGAGAGAGAGAGAGAGAGAGAGAGAGAGAGAGAGAGAGAGAGAGAGAGAGAGAGAGGGAGAGTACATTGGAAAGTGCATACCGAGGCTATCTGCTAAGGAGAATTGTCTACTTCAATCTAGATTAAGGACTGTCGTGTATTTTCAAGGTATGTGAGACAAGCTGAGAAAAAGAGAGGAGAGAGTAAGAGAAAGATAGAGACAGACAGACAGAGCAAGAGGTATTATGTATGTATATATATATATATTATTTTTATTATTAACACATTAACCGTTTCCCACCAAGGCTGGGTGGCCAGAAAAAAAAGAAAACTTTCACCATCATTCACACCATCACTGTCGTGCCAGAGGCGTGCTTACACTACAGTTATAAAACTGCAACATTAACACCCCTCCTTCAGAGTGCCGGCACTGTACTTCCCATCTCCAGGACTCAAGTCCGGCCTGCCGGTTTCCCTGAATCCCTTCATAAATGTTACTTTGCTCACACTCCAACAGGACATCAAGTCCGAAAATCATTTGTCTCCATTCGCTCTTATCTAACACGCTCACGCATGCTTGCTGGAAGTCCAAGCCCCTCGCACACAAAACTTCCTTTACCCCCTCCCTCCAACCTTTCCTAGGCCGACCCCTACCCAGCCTTCCCTCCACTACAGATTTATGCACTCTCCAAAGTCATTATATTTCGTTCCATCCTCTCCAAACCACGTCAACAACCCCTCCTCAGCAATCTGGATAATACTTTTAGGAACCCCACACCTCCTCCTAATTTCCACTGCCTCCAGCCTTCTCCTTGTTGCAACATTCATTACGGATGTATATGATATATATATATATATATATATATATATATATATATATATATATATATATATATATATATATATATATATATATATATATATATATATATACATATATATATACATAAGTTTGTGTGTGTGTGTTTACTCTCCTACTTGTACTCACCTAGTTGTGGGTGCAGGGGTCGAGTCATAGCTCCTGGCCCCGCCTCTTCACTGGCCACCACTGGGTCACTCTCCCTGCGCCATGAGCTTTATCATACCTCTTCTTAAAGCTATGAATGGATCCTGTCTCCACTACATCGCTTCTCAAACTATTCCACTACCTGACAATTCTTCCTAACATCCCTGCGATTCATCAGAGTCTTCAACTTCCAACTGTGTTCCCTTGTTGCTGTGTCCCATCTCTGGAACATTCTATCTCTGTCCACCTTGTAAATTCCTCTCAGTATTTTATATGCCGTTATCATGAACCTAACGAAAAAAAAATTATATTTCACTGTATTTCTTTATTATTAAATTATTGTAAAATTATCCAAAATATATTTAGTTGGGTTAGGCTAAATTAAATTGCGCTTGTTATAATAAGGTTAGGTAAGTTTTCAAAGGTTCTTTTGGTACAAAAATATTAATTTTTACATTAACATAAATAAAAAAAATATATCTTTAAACGTATAAGAGAAAATTTTCGAGACGTGAATGCTCGGGTGTTGGCAAGAGGTGGGGGGTTAAAAGATAAAGAATCTAACACGAAGTGGGAGTTGTCACAGTTGCTTTTTGCTGATGACACTGTGCTTTTGGGGGATTCTGAAGAGAAGTTGCAGAGGTTGGTGGATGAATTTGGTAGGGTATGTAAAAGAAGAAAATTGAAAGTGAATATAGGAAAGAGTAAGGTGATGAGGATACCAAAAAGATTATGTGACGAAAGATTGTATATCAGATTAGAGGGAGAGAGTATGGAGGAGGTGAATGTATTCAGATATTTGGGAGTGGACATGTCAGCAGATGGGTCTATGAAGGATGAGGTGAATCATATAATTGATGAGGGGAAAAGGGTGAGTGGTGCACTTCGGATTCTGTGGAGACAAAGAACTTTGTCCATGGAAGTAAAGAGGGGACTGTATGAGAGTATAGTTATACCAACACTCTTATATGGGTGTGAAGCATGGGTGGTGAATGTTGCAACGAGGAGAAGGCTGGAGGCAGTGGAGATGTCATGTCTGAGGTCAATGTGTGGTGTGAATATAATGCAGAGAATTCGGAGTTTGGAAATTAGGAGGAGGTGCAGGATTACCAAAACTATTATCCAGAGAGCTGAGGAGGGGTTGTTGAGGTGGTTTGGACATGTAGAGAGAATGGAACGAAACAGAATGACTTCGAGAGTGTATAAATCTGTAGTGGAGAGAAGGCGGGGTAGGGGGTCGGCCTAGGAAAGGTTGGAGGGATGGGGTAAACGAGGTTTTGTGTTCGAGGGGCTTGGATTTCCAGCAAGCATGCGTGAGCGTATTTGATAGGAGTGAATGGAGACAAATGGTTTTTAATACTTTACGTGCTGTTGGAGTGTGAGCAAAGTAACATTTATGAAGGGATTCAGGAAAACCGGCAGGCCGGACTTGAGTCCTAGAGATGGGAAGTGCAGTGTATGCACTCTGAAGGAGGAATGTTAATGTTGCAGTTTTATAATTGTAGTATAAAGCACCCCTCTGGCAAGACAGTGATGGAGTGAATGATGATGAAAGTTTTTCCTTTTCGGGCCACCCTGCCTTTGTGGGAATCGGCCGATGTGTCAATATATATATATATATATATATATATATATATATATATATATATATATATATATATATATATATATATATATATGTGTGTGTGTGTGTGTGTGTGTATATATATATATATATATATATATATATATATATATATATATATATATATATATATATATATATATATATATATATATATATATATATCTCTCTCTCTCTCTCTCTCTCTCTCTCTCTCTCTCTCTCTCTCTCTTCTCTCTCTCTCTCTCTCTCTCTCTCTCTCTCTCTCTCTCTTTACACAGGGTTTGACAAGGTTAAGTTAAGGATCCCTAGATTTATTGACAAGCTATTTACAAGTTAAGGATTCCTAACTTTATTGACAAGCTAAGAGCTGTTACCTACATCACCTTATATGAAAGCATTTTTATTGTTATGAAACATACAAGTTGGGAACAGGATGAAGTTGGAGCCATCTGTGGGCCAGCATTTTATTTTGATCAATTGACTTTATCTCGTTGACATTATAATGCTGTACGAATGTGTTCCAGACTCGAGTCATCCTGGGGATAAATGATCTCAGATGAAGTGATGTTCTGGAGAAGGTTATAGCCAGTGCTTTCTCTCTCACTCTCTCTCTCTCTCTATATATATATATATCTCTCTCTCTCTCTCTCTCTCTCTCTCTCTCTCTCTCTCTCTCTCTCTCTCTCTCTCCCTTCTCTTCTCTCTCTCTCTTCTCTCTCTCTCTCTCTCTTCCTCTCTCTCTCTTTCATTCTTCTCCCTTTCCATTACTCTCTCTCTCTCTTTCTCTCTCTCTCTCTCTCACTTTGATAAAATAATGAAGATGGCCCATCCTTATACTATTCTTCCTTACCCTCTTCCATTTTTTCTCATCTTTATGTCTTTTTCCATACTTTTAGTTGTTTTTTCCTCCACCCTTCATCAATGTTCTCTTTACCGCCTCTCATCCTGTCCCTTTCTTCAGCCTCCTCTTCCTTCTCTCCTCCTGTCTTCCTTTTATCCTGAAGATTGAGACACTTATTCAACATATGGGAATATTTATTGAGGAAACGTTTCGCCACACAGTGGCTTCATCAGTCCAATACAAAGCAGGAAGGTGTAAGGAGAGGAGGAGTTTGAGGTAATCAGTCCCTCGGCCTGGAGTCGATGTGTTCAGTCCATCAATCTTGTAGAAAGTACAGCACAGGGTCGTAAAAGTGGCTTATATACTGTAGTCAGGTGAGGCGAAGCTGAGGGACTGATTACCTCATACTCCTCGTCTCCTTACACCTTCCTGCTTTGTATTGGACTGATGAAGCCACTGTGGGGCGAAACGTTTCTTCAATAAATATTCGGTTTTCAAAACTATTTATCACACTCCTTTTATCCTCTTCATTCTCCTCTTCCTCGTCTCATCATTTTCACTCTTTTACCTCTAGTCATTCTTATCTGCTTCTCTTATTGCTCTCTCCGTACATTAACTTCTCCTTACCTCTCTTCCTCTTATCTCTTCTTCCTTCTATACTTTTTCTTTTTTACCTCCAACCCTCTTTCTCTTCGTTACTATATATTGCATGTTCCTCCCTCCTCCCCCTCCTCCTCCTCCTCCTCCTCCTCCTTCTCTTGTCCCCCTCCTCCTCCTCCTCCTCCTCCTTCTCTTGTCCTCCCCCTCCTCCTCCTCCTCCTTCTCTTCTTCCTCCTCCTCCTCCTCCTCCTTCTCTTCCTCCTTCTCCTTTCTCTTTTCGTTCTTCTCTTTCTTCTCTCCCTTTACCTTTTCAAGACTTTCCCATCACCTTCATTTATTGGACAAAACTTTCCCATCACCTTCATTTATTGGACAAAACTTTCCCATCACCTTCATTTATTGGACAAAACTTTCCCATCACCTTCATTGATTGGACAAAACTTACCCATCACCTTCATTTATTGGACAAAACTTTCCCATCACCTTCATTTATTGGACAAAACTTTCCCATCACCTTCATTGATTGGACAAAACTTACCCATCACCTTCATTTATTGGACAAAACTTTCCCATCACCTTCATTGATTGGACAAAACTTTCCCATCACCTTCATCGATTGGACAAAACTTTCCCATCACCTTCATCGATTGGACAAAACTTTCCCATCATCTTCATTGATTGGACAAAACTTTCATATCACCTTCAGATTTCATCGTCCATCCCTCAGTCATTACGAAGTTTGAGGTGGACTTCATAACGCCTCCACTTCTGCTTCAACTTCCCCCTCGGCGTGCTTTACTTGCCCTCTCCCAGCCTATCCCCACATCCTCTCTTTTCCCCTCCCTCCTTTCCCTTCGACCCTTCTCTCCCTGCACTGCTCCCTTCTTTCCCTTCACCAAACTCTTCGACATTTCCCATCGTCTTCACCTCATCTTTCTTCACACCTCTGATGCAACTTTCCCTGTCATCCCAGCTGATCCTCCCTACTTCTCTCACTCCTTCCTTGCCTCCTTCTCCTCCTCTGAGCCCACTCCTCCTTTTCCCCTCGGTTTCTCGAAGGAGGAACAGAACACTGCTCGATCGTGATGAAGCGCACGCTCTCTGCAACACCAGATAATGAACACCTTCAATGGCTCAACTTGGAAAGGTGAATTCATGCTCCTGCCTAGGCACCAGAAGGCGTGGCAGGCTCTTGAGAAGGTCTGCCAGATTGCTCCAAGTGACAAGTTTCGTCACCTTGGTAGATGAGAAGCTGATCGTCAACCCCCACTGATTAAGTCACTCAAAACTCCTCCAACTCCTCAGACTAGACCTCGTCCAGTCAAGATACTAAGATCAAAAGAGGCATCACCATCGGGTTTTTCCTAAGAGCATACCGAATTTGTAGTCCTGAGTTTCTTAACGAGAAATATACTTACATACACCAAACCTTCACTGATCTACACTTTCTTTCCTTTTTCATCAAAGACTGCAAGAAAAGAGCTCTTCAGATCATCAATTCTCCACGCACCAACACCACTCCTAACAAAGTTATAATCCTTCCCAACAGCCAGGTTGCACTGAACGTTTCCAAGGTACTCGCCCAGACTAACACAAGAGTCGCCATCGCATCCAGCACTTCCATAAGGGATCTAACCAGGACAAAATTGAGCCACCATGAACCAGTCAGTGCAGGAGTTTACGCTATACCTTGTGGAGGCTGTGACAGGATATATGTAGGTGAAACAGCAGGGAACCTCCAAACACGCCTCAATGAACACATTAACGCATGCAGAAATGATAACTTGAACAACACCTGCGTACAACACCGGAATTCCACCAATCAACACACGAAATTCAACGACGCCCGATTAGTAATCAGAGAACCCAATTTCCGCTGACGTAAATGCCTTGAATCATCATTAATCGCTATTTCTAACACAATAAAGCAAAATAAAGGCAGCTTCGTCATCTCTGAAGTATTAGCAAAAATCCTCCTCATCACATAGTCGCTGCTGCAAATACAACACAAGAACATAACAGAGGAGCAACACTGAAACACACCTTCTCATATCCAACCACCAACACAAATATTTGTTTATCATAATTTTATAGTACCCAAGTAAAAGCTTTTATATCCTTTTACTCATGAGCAAGTTGATTGTTCTACCATATTGTATTAATACTACTGCAGTTAATATTACTACTACTACTATTACACCTCATTCTAAGCCTATATATACCCTCTGTGTCCATGTATTGTTTGTAACGGCTTGACAAATCTCCTGGAGAGCGAAACGTTTCCACAATAAAATGTTACATTAGTTGCACTTGCGTCCTTTTAACTAACATATTGTCGGTAACTCTACCAACGTTAATACATATTTTATTGTGTTTGTTTATTAAATTATTGTAAACTTATCTAAAATATATTTAGCTGGATTAAGCTAAATTAAATTGCGCTTGTTATAAAAAGGTTAGATAAGTTTTCTAAGGTCCTTTTGGTACAAAATTATTAATTATTACATTAACATACATTAAAAAAAATACCTTTAAACGTGCAAGAGAAAATTTTAGAAAGGACTTAATTTTAAATAAGTTCTTCGGCACGATATATATATATATATATATATATATATATATATATAATGTTCTGAAGGTCTTGTTGACTTGCCACAGTCTTTGTTTCCTGTTGTGACCAGTGGATCTTCTCACCCTCACAGAGAAAGCAGTAAAGAAATCCTGAGGTTGTCTACGTATAATATACAAACAAGGTATATAATGCCCCTAGTATACAATATCTACTTTTCTACCTACATATCCTCAGGGACCTCCTAGGAACATGTGCACACTTATCTCCACGTACCTCGGAGACGCATCAACGTACATATCCTCACGTACCACGTACCTGCTTGTCGTTGATGTACCACATGAGGAGGCGGCGGCTTGGAGGGCGACGAGGTACAATTGACCTGTACCACATCTCCCACATGGTACTTGGTATGTATGCCCGAGATGTGAGGTCGTTCTCCGGAATGTCTGAGGGAAGAGGAGACCAGCTGTAGCATATATATTGGGGCCAAGTTGGTATATATATATATATATATATATATATATATATATATATATATATATATATATATATATATATATATATATATATATATGTATGTATGCATATATATATGACTCAAGAAGTTAGGACTGATATATCTAGACTTAAGGAGGTAGAACAGGTGTGAGTGAGATATTCTTGGAATATATGCGAGCAAAGTATACTAAAATTGGCATATTAAAAAAATCGATAGCTAGGAATTTGCATATCTACGAGCACAGCAGAAATCTGGGTTGCAAGGCAGAGAAAATAAAGAAAAAAAATAGAGATTGAAAGGAGTGTGTGTATATGTGTGTGTGTGTGTGTGTGTGTGTGTGTGTGTGTGTGTGTGTGTGTGTGTGTGATTAAACTCCAGGTAGAAATAAGTATATACACACCATAATACAGAGAATAAAAGCCCACGTAACAATAGAACAGTATGGAAAGGGGGATCGAACCTGCTATATCTGAGGGAGAATAGCACACAGTTATCATGTACCGGATTAAATCCTCCAAATGAGATTCTTGAGAGGGGCTTTTGTATAAGTGCCATGAAAAGAAAAAAATGATCAGAATCAGTCAAAAATAGCTTATAAACATCACAACATCGAGTTTTAAGGGGTTCAGATCCCGTGTGGCCAGGATTATTGGAAATTTAATCCGACTTACCGCTGGAACGAGAAAAAGAAGTTGATTTATCTAATGACTGGAGCGTTAAAACAAGTGTGTATATAAAGTTTAACAGATAGAAAGATGTTAAAAATAGGCGAGTTAGGGAGCGATATAGTGAGAAGCCAAGTGGACAGAGACCACATAACTTCACCTAGACTGGGTTAACCCGTAAAGGGTTTTTGAGAGCAGAGAGTAAAGATTCGATCCACAGTGACCTAATAGTGAGATACATGCACTACACCCGTCAAGGAGATCAAGAACGGCGGGCACTTCAACACTATATATATATATATATATATATATATATATATATATATATATATATATATATATATATGCGAGAAGAATCAGAACATCTGCAATATTGGATCAGGGATTTGTGAAGCGTTGTTAAGGGAGTCCCCCTCCTCTTGTACGTCTCTCCCTTCTGTCTTGCTTGACCTTCTCACCTTCCCCTTCAGTGTGTACTCACTTATTTGTGGTTGCAGGGGTCGAGTCATAGCTCCTGGCCCCGCCTCTTCACTGATTGCTACTAGGTCCTCTCTCTCCTTGCTCCATGAGCTTTATCAAACCTAGTCTTAAAACTATGTATGGTTCCTGCCTCCACTACGTCACTTTCTAGGCTATTCCACTTCCTGACAACTCTATGACTGAAGAAATACTTCCTAACATCCCTTTGACTCATAGGAGTCTTCAACTTCCAATTGTGACCCCTTGTTTCTGTGTCCCCTCTCTGGAACATCTTGTCTCTGTCCACCTTGTCTATTCCTCGCAGTATTTTATATGTCGTTATCATGTCTCCCCTAACCCTTCTGTCCTCTAGTGTCGTCAGGCCGATTTCCCTTAACCTTTCTTCGTAGGACAATCCCCTTAGCTCTGGGACTAGTCTTGTTGCAAACCTTTGCACTTTCTCTAATTTCTTGACGTGCTTGACCAGGTGTGGGTTCCAAACTGGTGCTGCATACTCCAGTATGGGCCTGACGTATATGGTGTACAGAGTCTTGAATGATTCCTTAGTGAGGTATTGGAACGCTATTCTTAGGTTTGCCAGCCGCCCGTATGCTGCAGCAGTTATCTGATTGATGTGTGCCTCAGGAGATGTGCTCCGGTAATTATACTCACCCAAGATCTTTTCCTTGAGGAGGTTTGCAGTCTTTGGCCACCTAGACTATACTCTGTCTGCGGTCTTCTTTGCCCTTCCCGATCTTCATGACTTTACATTTGGCAGGGTTAAATTCAAGGAGCCAGTTACTGGACCAGGCTTGTAGCCTGTCCAGGTTTCTTTGTAGTCCTGCCTGATCCTCGACTGATTTAATTCTTCTCATTAACTTCACATCATCTGCAAACAGGGACACTTCTGAGTCTATCCCTTCCGTTATGTGTGTCTGTCTGTCTGTCTGTCTGTCTGTGTGCGTCTGTGTGTGTGTCTGTGTAATTAGTCGAGTATGTTACAGTTTATTCGACGTTCGTCACACAACCATTGGGATGACCTCTCGACCAGCGAACTGGCTTTTCGGAGTACAGCAGTTCTGGGGGCCCCACTCCTGTATTTACTGTCCAGTTCAACCCACCAATCAGGTGAGAGCCCGCTTCCCCAGCCAAAGTGACGTCACAACTGTCTGTCTGGCTGGGAGACAGACTCTCGCCTACTTTTGTCGAAACCAGAACCAGTGGTTCTTGACGGTCCCATCGTTATACTGCCAATTTAACATACTAACCTAGTAAATATTGTAAGTGAGTGGTGAAGGAATACATGAATATTGAAATCTACCCCTGCTATGTTTGCCTTGCCCCTGTCTTGCCCTGTTAATCACTATATTGCTGACTTTGTTTACGTCCAGGTGATACAGGTTCCACTGCTTCCACTGTTCGTAATAGTAAGCAATTTCTTCGTGAAAAATCTCCTTGAATCTTCATTTCTGTTCTTCATGCACTTCCTTTTTGCCCTTCATCACTTCTTGTCCTCTTTTTCTCGAGCCTTACATCTACTGCATCTTACGTTCTATACAGAGCGAAATAATCTAAGTTCTACACAGTGAACATAAAGTTTGATAAAGCCGTACACACAACGATAATTAGCTTGATGAGGTTCTACACAGAGCGAATGTCGACATGATACACTACACAAAGTGGAACATTATATAACGAAGCTCTTTACAGAGTGAACCATATAACAAAGCTCTGTACAGAGTGAAACATGACTTGACAAAGCTCTACGCATAGAGACACATGATCATCTCATAAAGCTCTACAGAGAGAGAAATATAACCTGATAAAGCTTTAAACACAACTCTTCCCCCCTACCCACCCCTGTGTTGCTATTGCAACTGCTGAATCCTTCCCAGCAGAAACCTCTTGTCTCTCACACAGTGTTCCTGAGACTAGGTGCTAATACACTTCCATCGTCTCTAACACTTAGTATACCATCCATCCCACATCTTACCATACAGATATACTTAATCCTCCTGGATTACTTAGAAAGGGGCTTTGTGCTTTTCAGATTTGAGAGAGACAGGGGGCGTTTTTTTTTACCTGGGCTAATTCTCTCTAGTAGAAGAGGGGAGAGAGAGTGAGAGAGATAGATATAGATAAAGAAAGAGAGAGAGAGAGAGAGAGAGAGAGAGAGAGATGACCTTGGGGGCAAACTCTCCCTGTAAAAAGCTTATGATGCTGAATTAAAAGATTGAGGGAGGATGATAGCGGATAGCTCTGTTAATGTGAGAGTTTGAGTGTGAGTGTGTGTGTGTGTGTGTGAGTGTGAGTGTGTATGTGTGTGCGAGTGTGTGTATGTGTGAGTGTGTGTGTGTGAGTGTTTATGTATATTTCAACGATACATGTGGCTCAAGCATCTCTCCTAGTCTCATCCCAACAATTTTCCCTATTTGCTTTACAGCTTCCACGAGTGTCTTTCGTTTGCTCTTCACGCGTTGAAAATCTGTGTGGCGTAGCAGCGCTGCGTGGCGCTGATATTACGTATGTTATCAGTAATGGCACGCAGAGGAACACTGGGGAAAAGAGGCCCGTTATTAATGGAATTTCATTTTTTTTTGCTACGGCTATTGTTATTACACAGCGGTGTTGAATAAGGACTGTTATTATATCCTGGTGGTGGTGGTGGTGCTGCTGCTCCTGGTGGTGCTCCTGGTGGTGCTGCTGTTGTTGTGCTACTGATGTTTCTGCCGCTCAGTCACAAAATGTCTAAAGGGCCCAATTGCTGTACTCAACACCCCCCAGAGGCCCAGGAGCTGCGAACATCTTCAGTTTGATATCGATCGGACGAGGCATTACGAAGGTTTCTTTTCATTTCCCCCCTTTTAAGAGATCTGACGGGGAGCTCAATAAAACGTGAAGATACTCAATATTGGTACAGGGCGACGAAAATCCTATTTTGGATATTAAAGGATGCGGGATAAACAGCTTTACCAGATTAATTTTTCGTGAAATAACTTAGCAAATATTTTAATGGGGATACTGAGTTGATTAGTTGATGGAAAAATTAAAAAAATTCCTTGCAGCGTTACTCCCTTTTTTTTTCCCTTTTTTTAAAAAAGGGTTGAAGGCGAGGAGATGGACGAGTAGCGGGGGGTAGCAAAACCCCACGCACCGGGGGGTAATCCCACAGGTCTCATGGGGCAAGGAAAAAACGGGCCGTTCGGAGGTAATGATTTAAATGTCAGAGGATATGACTCGACTCCTGAAGTTACCGCTGGGGGTTACACACACACACACACACACACACACCCGCCCCGTGGCATGGTGGCTAGCGCTCTTGCTTCACGCACGGGGGGCGGGTTAAACCCCCGGGGCCGAAACATTTCGAAGTGTTTCGTTAAACACGCATACACACACACACACCTCGGGAAACTTTAAGACACTGTACACCGTGTGTCAGGCCCATACTAATATGCAGCACCAGTCGGAACCCCCCACCTGGTCAAGCATGTCAAGTTTGAGAAAGTGCAAAGGTTTGCGACAAGGCTAGTTCCACAACTCGGGGGACCCCCTATAAAAAAAGGGGGAAATAGGACTAACAACACTGGAGGACAGAAGGGTCAGAGGAGACATGATAACGACTACAAAATACTGCGGGGAATTGCCAGGTAGACAGTGACAGGATATTCCAGAGGGGAACACAGAAACAAAGGAACACAACTGGAAGCTGAAGACTCAGATGAATCAAAGGGATGTTAGGAAGCATTTCTTCAGCCATAGAGAGTCAGGAAGTGGAATAGTCTGGAACGATATAGTGGAGGGGGGGAACCTACATAGTTTTAAACAAGGTATGATAAAGCTCATGGGCAGGAGAGCAGGTCCCAGTAGGGGAAAGCGAAGAGGGGGGGCCGGAGCGAGTCTCGCCCCCGCAACCACAATTAGGTGAGTACACACACACACATACAATACCAATAAAAAATACATATAGCGAAACGCCTGGGAAGAATCCCGTGGGGTAGGGGAAGAACGTACTCAATTGTTGGCAAAATAGTGACGAAAAAGGGGGATATACCCCCGGGGAGTGGGGGGAGATATACCCCCCTGTGGGGGGGATATACCCCCGTGTAGTGGAAGGAGAAACCCCCGTGTAGTGGGAGAATATACTCCCCTGTAGGGGGGGGGAGATATACTCCTGTAGTGGGGGGAAAAACTCCCGTTGTGGGGGGGGAGTTTCCGGAGTGGGGGGAAATTTCTCCCGGAGTGGGAAAGGATACCCCCTTTAGTGGGAGGGAGATATCTCCCGTGTAGGGGGAAGATATACCCCCGGTAGTGGGAAAGGGGGGGGGTATCTCCGTGTAGTGGGGGAATATACTCCGTGTAGTGGGGGGGGATATACCCGTGTGTGGGGGGGGGGGGAGATATACTCCCTGTAGGGGGAGGGGGATATACCCCCCTGTAGTGGGGGGAGATATCCCTGTAGTGGGAGGAGATATACCCCCCTTTAGGGGGGAGGGGGAAAATATACTCCGTGTGTGGGAGAGATATCCCGTGTAGTGGGAGGGGGAAAATCTCCCTGTAGTGGGGGGTATACTCCGTGTAGTGGGAGGGGATATCTCCCGTGTAGTGGGGGGGGTATACTCCCCCCTGTAGTGGGGGGGAAATTTTTTCCGGGAGTGGAGGAGATATACTCCCGTGTTTGGGGGTTTTTGGGGGGGGGAATCTCCGTGTAGTGGGGGGGGGGTATAAACCCTGTAGGGGGGGGAGATATCCCCGGAGTGGGGGGAAAATTCCCCGTGTAGTGGGAGGAATATACTCCCGTGTGGGGGGGGTTTTGGGGGGGAGAAAAACCCCCTGTAGGGGGGAGATATACCCCGTGAGTGGGGGAGATATACTCCCTGTAGTGGGAGGGGTATCTCCCGTGTAGTGGGAGGAGATATACTCCGGGTGGGAGGGGGATATACCCCCGTGTAAAAGGGTTGGGGGGGAATATACCCCCGTGTAGTGGGAGGGAATATACTCCGTGTAGTGGGGGGGAATATACCCCCCGTGTATGGGGGGAATATACCCCTGTATGGGGGGGAATTCCCCCGTGTGGGGGGGCCCCCCTGTAGTGGGGGGGGTATCCCCCGTGTAGTGGGGGGGAGTATATCCCGGGAGTGGGGGGGGATATTCCCGTGTAGTGGGGGGAGATATACCCCCTGGTGGGGGGGAGATATACTCCGGGGTGGAGGAGATATACCCCCGTGTAGTGGGGGGAGTATCCCGTGTGTGGGAGGAGATATCCCCCTGAGTGGGGGAATATACTCCTTAGTGGGAGGGGGGGGAAAAACTCCCGGAGTGGGAGGGGAAACTCCCGTGTGGGGGGGGATATTCCCTGTGTGGGGGGAGATATCTCCCGTGTGTGGGAGGGGGGGGGATATCCCCCGTGATAGGGGAGATATACCCCGTGTAGGGGAGGAATATCCCCTGAGTGGGGGGGAGATATACTCCCGTGTAGGGGGAGGAGATATCTCCGTGTAGGGGGGAGGAGATATACCCCCCTGTAGGGGAGGAGAAACTCCCGGGGGGGGTAGTGGGAGGGGTATACCCCCGTGTAGTGGAGGGAATATTTTTTCCCGTGTAGTGGGAGGGAATAAACTCCCGTGAGTGGGAGGAAGATATACCCTTTTGGGGGAAGATAACTCCCGGTAGTGGGGGGGAATATCCCCCCCGTGTAGTGGGGGAATATTTTTTCCGGGGTGGGGGGGAGATATATTCCCCGTGTAGTGGGGGGGGAGATATATCCGTGTAGTGGGGGGGAGATATACCCCGTGTAGTGGAGGAGATATACTCCGTGTAGGGGGGGGAGATATACTCCGTGTGTGGGAAAGATATACCCCCCGTGTAGGGGGGGGAGAATATTCCCT
>WNWK01002149.1:150000-225817 GCA_009830355.1 Cherax destructor | reverse complement strand
GGGAGTCCTGGTTTATTTCACTGTTGTGGAAGCACCTTCATGGGAGTCCTGGTTTACCATCACTGTTGTGGAAACACCTTCATGGGAGTCCTGGTTTACCATCACTGTTGTGGAAGCACCTTCATGGGAGTCCTGGTTTACCATCACTGTTATGGAAATCATTCTTCTTTCCTGGGATTAATCATCTTGTGAAATTTTCATTTTTTATGGCAATATTTTTTTTTCTGTATTTGTGATTCTTTTGTGTATTGGTATTTTTTGAGTGCTGTTGTGGTATTGCTGTTGTGGCTTTGCGAGTGTTATTGGTATTACTAGTTTGGTTAGTTTTTGTGTTTCTGTGTTAAGGCAGATTCTTTGTTATATTCTCTGCTGCATTGCTATTGTTCTTTTGTGAAGCCTTTGTCTGTTACGAAACTACACATTATGTACATTATCAACAGTGTTGTGATGACGAACACACATACACACACACACACACACACAGGAACCTGAGCTGCAGAGGGAAAGGCAATGCTAGGAGGAGAGGGCAAAGGCAGTGTTTATTCATGGGCTGAAGGAGAGAGAGAGAGAAGGATACACACTGAAAGACGGCAGCCAGAAAGAAAGGAGATTGAGAGCATACTCAAAGAAATAGGTGAAGGGGAGAAAACGACCACTCAAGCTGATTCTCAGGACAGAAACAGAGAGGGACAGAATTCTCCAAGAGAAACCACGATTGAAGGAAACAGAAGAATACAGGAGGGTGTTCCTAGACCGGGACAGAACAAAAACAGAACGACAGCAGCTGAAGGAGAGGGCACAAAGGCGAAAGGAGCGAGGAGGAGAGACAAGGACAGAATCAGTAGAGGACAACCAGAGCAGGGCGGAGCAACAAGAATTAAGCACACACAGAACCATCCCAAACACCCAACAACCAAGCACATTATCCCAAAACAAACTACAACCCACACTCTCAGCCCCCACCCAACACTCCACTATAGAATCCCACAGTACACCGCCAGGTCCCCCACCCTCACAGACCCCCCAAAACACAGTAGTAGAGAGGAAACTGAAGGTATGGTACACCAATGCTGATGGAATAACAAATAAGTGGGAGGAGTGGCAAGAAAGAGTCAAAGGTATGATAACATATGCCATTTTTTCCAATGGGATACCAGATCCTGAGGAAAGACAGGGAACAGAGGGGAAGGAGTGGCATTACTGATCAAAAACCGATGGGATTTTGACGAGCTGGAGAGAGGAGACAGAGGAGAAGCTGGGGATTACTTAGTAGGGATGCTACAGTCTGGAGGTCCCAAGGTGGTAATTTCAGTGATGTATAACCCACCACAGAACAGCAGGAGGCCAAGGCAAGAGTATGATGAGAGTAACAGAGCGATGATTGACACACTGGCAGAAGTGGCCAGAAGGGCTCGTGCGAGCAAGGCGAAGCTACTGATCATGGGTGACTTCAACCATAAGGAAATTGATTGGGAGAACTTAGAGCCACATGGGGGCCAAGAAACGTGGAGGGCTAAGATGCTGGAGGTGGTACTGGAAAATCTCATGTACCAACACATAAGGGACACTACCAGAGAGAGAGGAGAGGACGTACCAGCAAGACTGGACCTAGTATTCACCCTGAGTAGTGCAGATATTGAGGACATCACACATGAAAGCCCCCTTGGGGGCAGTGATCATATGGTTCTAAGTTTCGAATACATAGTAGAGTTACAAGTGGAGGGGGAAGCAGGAAGGGCTGCACGAATGAAGCCAAACTACAAGAAAGGTGACTATGTGGGCATGAGGAACTTCCTGCACGGAGTTCAGTGGGACGGAGAGATGGCAGGGAAGTCAGTAGACGAGATGATGGAATATATGACAACCATTTGCAAGGAAGCTGAAGAGAGGTTTATACCCAAGGGTAACAGGAGAAGCGAAAAAGACAGGATGAGCCCATGGTTCACCCAAAGGTGCAGGAAGCCAAAACCAAGTGTGCAAGGAATGGAAGAGGTACAGAAAGCAAAGAACCCGGAGAATAAGGAGAGCAGTCGTAGAGCCAGAAATGAATATGCACAGATCAGAAGGGAGGCCCAAAGCAGTACGGAATGACATAGCCAAAGCTAAACACAAAGCTGTACAGCCACATCAGGAGGAGAACAACAGTCAAGAACCAGGTGATCAGGCTGAGGAAGGAAGGAGGTGAGGTCACAAGAAATGACCGTGAAGTGTGTGAGGAGCTCAACATGAGATTCAAAGATTCACAGAGGAGATAGAAGGGCCTCCAGAAAGGAGGAGAGGTAGGGTACACCATCAAGTGCTGGACACAATACACACAACTGAGGAGGAAGTGAAGAAGCTACTAAGCGAGCTAGATACCTCAAAGACGATGGGGCCGGATAACATCTCTCCATGGGTCCTGAGAGAGGGAGCAGAGGAGCTATGTGGACCCCTAACAACGATCTTCAACACATCTATCGAAACAGGGCAACTACCTGAGGTATGGAAGACAGCAAATGTAGTTCCAATTTTTAAAAAAGGAGACAGGAACGTAGCACTAAACTACAGACCAGTGTCACTGACATGTATAGTATGCAAAGTCATGCAGAAGATTATCAGAAGAGTGGTGGAACACCTAGAAAGGAATGAGCTTATCAACGACGGCCAACACGGTTTCAGGGACGGGAAATCCTGTGTCACAAACCTACTGGAGTTCTACGACAGGGTGACAGCAATAAGACAAGAGAGAGAGGGGTGGGTAGATTGCATATTCTTGGACTGTAAGAAGGCGTTTGACAGTTCCACACAAGAGATTAGTGCAGAAGCTGGAGGACCAGGCAGGGATAACAGGGAAGGCACTACAATGGATCAGAGAATACCTATCAGGAAGACAGCAGCGAGTCATGGTACGGGGTGAGGTGTCAGAGTGGGCGCCGGTGACAAGCGGGGTTCCACAGGGGTCAGTCCTGGGACCAGTGCTGTTTCTGGTATTTGTGAACGACATGACGGAAGGAATAGACTCCGAAGTGTCCCTGTTTGCAGATGATGTGAAGTTGATGAGAAGAATTCAATCAGACGAGGACCAGGCAGAACTACAAAGGGATCTGGACAGGCTGCAAGCCTGGTCCAGCAACTGGCTCCTGGAGTTCAACCCCACCAAGTGCAAAGTCATGAAGATTGGGGAAGGGCAAAGAAGACCGCAGACGGAGTACAGTCTAGGGGGCCAGAGACTGCAAACCTCAGTCAAGGAAAAAGATCTTGGGGTGAGTATAACACCATGAACATCTCCTGAGGCGCACATCAACCAAATAACTGCTGCAGCATATGGGCGCCTAGCAAACCTAAGAACAGCATTCCGACATCTTAATAAAGAATCGTTCAGGACCCTGTACACTGTGTACGTTAGGCCCATACTGGAGTATGCAGCACCAGTTTGGAACCCACACCTAGCCAAGCACGTAAAGAAGCTAGAGAAAGTGCAAAGGTTTGCAACAAGACTATTCCCGGAGCTAAGGGGTATGTCCTACGAGGAGAGGTTAAGGGAAATCGACCTGACGACACTGGAGGACAGGAGAGATAGGGGGGATATGATAACAACATATAAGATACTGAGAGGAATTGACAAAGTGGACAGAGACAGAATGTTCCAGAGATGGGACACAACAACAAGGGGACACAGTTGGAAGCTGAAGACTCAGATGAATCACAGAGATGTTAGGAAGTATTTCTTCAGTCAGAGTGGTCGGGAAGTTAGGAAGCGAAGTAGTCGAGGCAGGCTCAATACATAGCTTTAAGCAGAGGTATGATAAAGCTCATGACGCAGGGAGAGTGACCCAGTAGCGGCTAGTGAAGAGGCGGGGCCAGGAGCTATGACTCGACCCCTGCAACCACAACTAGGTGAGTATACACACACACACACACACATATTCGTAGGAGTGGATGAGCAAAAGTTTTAATATCATTCTTCTGTCACCTGTTTTTCTGGAGAATTTCTTAAACTTGTTCATGTGTAAGGTGACTGTGGGAGAGAAGGTGAGGAAGAAATGAGTGGTGGATGAAGGTGAAGAAAGAGGGGGAGAGAAACAGCTGGGTAGAGGGTGTTGAAGGAGAAAAACAAGTTGTTTGGGAGAATAGGTGGAGAAAGAAGAGTGAGAGAAGGGAGAAAGGAGATGGAGGGAACTAACAAAGACTGTACACCTCCAGCAACCTTCTATTCTTCACCCCAAACAGTCTATACATCCCCTCCTTGTCTTAACAGCTCCCTACCTACCTCCCCTGATTCCACTCCCCTTGGTTAATACCTCCCATTCTCGTCCGCCAGCTCCCTTCCTGTATCCCCTTCCCTTGACTTATACCTCCCCTTCCCTTGCAGCAACCCCCTTCCTACCCCCCTTACTCCTCACCCCTGGCTTACACTTGCCGTCACTGCCTGAGGCACTCCTCTCTCTCTCAATACTCACCAAGAGAACTTGGAATCCATTAGCAGGAACACGACCACCACAACAATCCATCGAGGTCAGTATTGTGTGAGTGTGTGACACTCTGAGGTCACGTGTGTGTCTGTGTGTGACACTCTGAGGTCACGTGTGTGTGTGTGTGTGTGGCACTCTGAGGTCGTATGTGTGTGTGTGTTTCAGGTGTTGCAACGCACATGAACTGCAGTAACATTATTGTATTATTCATCGCTAATGACTTCACTGATGCTCAGAAAAACCGGTTTTTACCCGGCTAAAACACATTTTTTATTCATATATAATGTTTACACAAAATTCCTCTCAGTAGATCGCTATAATACACTTATATAGATTACCTTCAATTAAGTTTTAAATTGATTATGATATGTGGAAGGGGATCAAAGCCACTTACTAGATGTATTTCTGTCACTACACAACCCGAGAAAGGTATCCTCGTGTTGAATAACCCCAGCCCTTTGTACCTCCATGCACGTGAAAGGAATAGTGCAGAGTGTAGCATAAGTTTGTAATGCAGTTAAATATTTGCGTTGATTTTAAGTGACGTGGAAAACGCAGTCAGAAGTTATATGTATTAAAAATCTAAGGTTTGGTTGATGTCTCCTCGTGGTCTTTCCCAAGAGAAGTGCTTCAAGTCTTGCTTTATTTGGTTGATGTCTCCTCGTGGTCTTTCCCAAGAGAAGTACTTAGAGTCTTGCTTTATTTGGTTGATGTCTCCTCGTGGTCTTTCCCAAGAGAAGTACTTCAAGTCTTGCTTTATTTGGTTGATGTCTCCTCGTATTCTTTCCCAAGAGAAGTGCTTCAAGTCTTGCTTTATTTGGTTGATGTCTCCTCGTGGTCTTTCCCAAGAGAAGTGCTTCAAGTCTTGCTTTATTTGGTTGATGTCTCCTCGTGGTCTTTCCCAAGAGAAGTGCTTCAAGTCTTGCTTTATTTAGTTGATGTCTCCTCGTGGTCTTTCCCAAGAGAAGTGCTTCAAGTCTTGCTTTATTTGGTTGATGTCTCCTCGTGGTCTTTCCCAAGAGAAGTGCTTTAAGTCTTGCTTTATTTGGTTGATGTCTCCTCATGGTCTTTCCCAAGAGAAGTGCTTCAAGTCTTGGTTTATTTGGTTGATGTCTCCTCGTGGTCTTTCCCAAGAGAAGTACTTCAAGTCTTGCTTTATTTGGTTGATGTCTCCTCGTGGTCTTTCCCAAGAGAAGTGCTTCAAGTCTTGCTTTATTTGGTTGATGTCTCCTCGTGGTCTTTCCCAAGAGAAGTGCTTCAAGTCTTGCTTTATTTGGTTGATGTCTCCTCGTGGTCTTTCCCAAGAGAAGTGCTTCAAGTCTTGCTTTATTTGGTTGATGTCTCCTCGTGGTCTTTCCCAAGAGAAGTACTTCAAGTCTTGCTTTATTTGGTTGATGTCTCCTCGTATTCTTTCCCAAGAGAAGTGCTTCAAGTCTTGCTTTATTTGGTTGATGTCTCCTCGTGGTCTTTCCCAAGAGAAGTGCTTCAAGTCTTGCTTTATTTGGTTGATGTCTCCTCGTGGTCTTTCCCAAGAGAAGTGCTTCAAGTCTTGCTTTATTTGGTTGATGTCTCCTCGTGGTCTTTCCCAAGAAGGTTCAAGTTTGTTTATTAGTTATAGTCTCTGGGCTTTTCCAAGAGTTTAAGCTTGTTTTTTGTATGAGTCTCCTCGTGGTCTTTCCCAAGAGAAGTGCTTCAAGTCTTGCTTTATTTGGTTGATGTCTCCTCGTGGTCTTTCCCAAGAGAAGTGCTTCAAGTCTTGCTTTATTTAGTTGATGTCTCCTCGTGGTCTTTCCCAAGAGAAGTGCTTCAAGTCTTGCTTTATTTATATTTGGTTGATGTCTCTCGTGGTCTTTCCCAAGAGAAGTGCTTCAAGTCTTGCTGTGTGCTCCTCTTCTCCCAAGAGAGTTTAAGTTTTGTTATTGTTGATCTCCTCGTGGTCTTTCCCAAGAGAAGTCTTCAAGTCTTGCTTATTTGGTTGATGTCTTTGTCTTCCAAGAGAAGTGTCAAGTCTGCTTTATTTGGTTGATGTCTCCTCGTGGTCTTTCCCAAGAGAAGTGCTTCAAGTCTTGCTTTATTTGGTTGATGTCTCCTCGTGGTCTTTCCCAAGAGAAGTGCTTCAAGTCTTGCTTTATTTGGTTGATGTCTCCTCGTGGTCTTTCCCAAGAGAAGTGCTTCAAGTCTTGCTTATTTGGTTGATGTCTCTCATGTCTTTCCAAGAGAAGTGCTAAGTCTTGCTTATTTGGTTGATGTCTCCTCGTGGTCTTTCCCAGAGAAGTGCTTCAAGTCTTGCTTTATTTGGTTGATGTCTCCTCGTGTCTTTCCCAAGAGAAGTGCTTCAAGTCTTGCTTTATTTGGTTGATGTCTCCTCGTGGTCTTTCCCAAGAGAAGTGCTTCAAGTCTTGCTTTATTTGGTTGATGTCTCCTCGTGTCTTTCCCAAGAGAAGTGCTTCAAGTCTTGCTTTATTTGGTTGATGTCTCCTCTGGTCTTTCCCAAGAGAAGTGCTTCAAGTCTTGCTTTATTTGTTGATGTCTCTCGTGGTCTTTCCCAAGAGAAGTCTTCAAGTCTTGCTTTATTTGTTGATGTCTCCTCGTGGTCTTTCCCAAGAGAAGTGCTTCAAGTCTTGCTTTATTTGGTTGATGTCTCCTCGTGGTCTTTCCCAAGAGAAGTGCTTCAAGTCTTGCTTTATTTGGTTGATTCTCCTCTGGTCTTTCCCAAGAGAAGTGCTTCAAGTCTTGCTTTATTTGGTTGATGTCTCCTCGTGGTCTTTCCCAAGAGAAGTCTTCAAGTCTTGCTTTATTTGGTTGATGTCTCTCGTTCTTTCCCAAGAGAAGTGCTTCAAGTCTTGCTTATTTGGTTGATGTCTCCTCGTGGTCTTTCCCAAGAGAAGTGCTTCAAGTCTTGCTTTATTTGGTTGATGTCTCCTCGTGGTCTTTCCCAAGAGAAGTGCTTCAAGTCTTGCTTTATTTGGTTGATGTCTCCTCGTGGTCTTTCCCAAGAGAAGTCTTCAAGTCTTGCTTTTTTTTTTTTTTTTTTTTTTTGTTGGATGTCTCTCGTGGTCTTTCCCAAGAGAAGTGCAAGTCTTGCTTTATTTGTTGATGTCCTTGTCTTTCCCAAGAAGTCTTCAAGTCTTGTATTTGTTGATGTCCGTGTCTTTCCCAAAGAAGTTAGCTTGCTTTGGTTGATGTCCTCTGGCTTCCCAAGTGCTTCAAGTCTTGTTATTTGTGTCTCCGGTCTTCCCAAAGTCTTCAAGTCTTGTTTTTGTTGATGTCTCCTGTCTCAAAGATGTCTGCTTTATTTGTTGATCCTGTGTCTTCCCAAGAAGTGCTTCAATTCTTATTGAGTCTCTCTGTCTTTCCCAAGAAAGTGCTCAAGTCTTGCTTTATTTGGTTGATGTCTCCTCTGTCTTTCCCAAGAGAAGGCTTCAGTCTTGCTTTATTTGTTGATGTCTCTCGTGGTCTTTCCCAAGAGAAGTGCTTCAAGTCTTGCTTTATTTGTTGATGTCTCCTCGGGTCTTTCCCAGAGAAGTGTTCAAGTCTTGCTTTATTTGGTTGATGTCTCCTCGTGGTCTTTCCCAAGAGAAGTGCTTCAAGTCTTGCTTTATTTGGTTGATGTCTCCTCGTGGTCTTTCCCAAGAGAAGTGCTTCAAGTCTTGCTTTATTTGGTTGATGTCTCCTCGTGGTCTTTCCCAAGAGAAGTGCTTCAAGTCTTGCTTTATTTGTTATCTCTCTTAACGGTGGAGTGTATTAAGAGTGTTGAGTGATGTAGAGAGTGAATTAAAGGTGTAGTTTGTTGTAGTCACTGAATTAAGGGTGTAGTTTGTTGTAGTCACTGAATTAAGGGTGTAGTTTTTTGTAGTGAGTAAATTAAGGGTGGAGTGTGTTGTAGTGAGTATCAAGGTGGAGTGTGTTGTAGTAAATATCAAGGGTGAGGAGTGTGTCGTGAGTATCAAGGGTGGAGTGTGATGTAGTGAGTGTATTAAGGGGTGGGGAGTGTGGTGTAGTATCAAGGGTGGAGTGTGGTGTAGTGAGTGTATTAAGGGGTGGGGAGTGTAGTGTAGTGAGTATGAAGGTGGAGTGTAGTGTAGTGTAGTGAGTATCAAGGGTGGGGAGTGTGGTGTAGTATCAAGGGTGGAGTGTGGTGTAGAGTAGTGAGTATGAAGGTGGAGTGTAGTGTAGTGTAGTGTAGTGAGTATGAAGGTGGAGTGTAGTGTGGTGTAGTGAGTATGAAGGTGGAGTGTGGTGTAGTATGAAGGTGGAGTGTGGTGTAGTATGAAGGTGGAGTGTGGTGTAGTATGAAGGTGGAGTGTGGTGTAGTATCAAGGTGGAGTGTGGTGTAGTATGAAGGTGGAGTGTGGTGTAGTATGAAGGTGGAGTGTGGTGTAGTATCAAGGTGGAGTGTGGTGTAGTATGAAGGTGGAGTGTGGTGTAGTATCAAGGTGGAGTGTGGTGTAGTATCAAGGTGGAGTGTGGTGTAGTATCAAGGTGGAGTGTGGTGTAGTATGAAGGTGGAGTGTGGTGTAGTATCAAGGTGGAGTGTGGTGTAGTATGAAGGTGGAGTGTGGTGTAGTATGAAGGTGGAGTGTGGTGTAGTATGAAGGTGGAGTGTGGTGTAGTATCAAGGTGGAGTGTGGTGTAGTATGAAGGTGGAGTGTGGTGTAGTATCAAGGTGGAGTGTGGTGTAGTATCAAGGTGGAGTGTGGTGTAGTATCAAGGTGGAGTGTGGTGTAGTATCAAGGTGGAGTGTGGTGTAGTATCAAGGTGTGGTGTAGTATGAAGGTGGAGTGTGGTGTAGTATCAAGGTGGAGTGTGGTGTAGTATCAAGGTGGAGTGTGGTGTAGTATCAAGGTGTGGTGTAGTATCAAGGTGGAGTGTAGTTAAGTGAGGGCAGGTAAATAACAAGGTGGAGTGTTGTAGTATAAGGTGTTTGTAGTATGTGGAGTAAGTGTGTGTGCATGAGTCGTTCAATAGGTGGAGTGTGTGTAGTATGAAGGTGGAGTGGTGTAGTATAAGGTGGAGTGTGGTGTAGTATGAAGGGGGAGTGGTGTAGTATGAAGGTGGAGGTGGTGTAGTATGAAGGTGGAGTGTGGTGTAGTATAAGGTGGAGTGTGGTAGAGTATATGAAGGTGGGTGTTGTGTATGAGGTGGAGTTGGTGAGTATGAGGTGGGTGGTGTAGTATGAAGGTGGAGTGTGGTGTAGTATGAAGGTGGAGTGTGGTGTAGTATGAAGGTGGAGTGTGGTGTAGTATGAAGGTGGAGTGTGGTGTAGTATAAGGTGGGTGTGGTGTAGTATGAAGGTGGAGGTGGTGTAGATGAAGGTGGAGGTGGTGTAGTATAAGGTGGAGTGTGGTGTAGTATGAAGGTGGAGTGTGGTGTAGTATAAGGTGGAGTGGTGTAGTATAAGGTGGAGTGTGGTGTAGTATAAGGTGGAGTGTGGTGTAGTATAAGGTGGAGGTGGTGTAGTATCAAGGTGGGTGTGGTGTAGTATCAAGGTGGAGTGTGGTGTAGTATCAAGGTGGAGTGTGGTGTAGTATCAAGGTGGAGTGTGGTGTAGTATCAAGGTGGAGTGTGGTGTAGTATCAAGGTGGAGTGGTGTAGTATCAAGGTGAGGTGGTGTAGTATCAAGGTGGAGTGTGGTGTAGTATCAAGGTGGAGTGTGGTGAGTATCAAGGTGGAGTGGTGGTAGTATCAAGGTGGGGTGGTAGTATAAGGTGGAGTGTGTGTAGTATCAAGGTGGAGTGTGGTGTAGTATCAAGGTGGAGTGTGGTGTAGTATCAAGGTGTGGTGTAGTATCAAGGTGGAGTGTAAGAAGTGAGAGACGCCAGGAACATAAACAAAGTAGAGAGCCACCAACTTCTAGGAAAAGTCGTTCATTGCTCTTGTTGGAGTAAGTTGTGTGGCACTGACTCGTATCTCAATATAGCTCACTGCTGAGCCTGGCCCCGTGTGAAGTGATGTATCTCCTGTTGCAGGTGTTGCAAGAGAGACAGAGAGACAAAAAGAGAGAGAGAGAGAGAGAGAGAGAGAGAGAGAGAGAGAGAGAGAGAGAGAGAGAGAGAGAGAGAGAGAGAGATAATGCAGCTAGCTGCAGTAGTAAGAACTGAAGACATGGACCAGTAATGAGGTAAAAAAGATAAAGGTAATCCGGGAAATAGCTTGGAAGTCTAAGGTAATGAGGAGAACCGAGGTGGGGTGAGGGGAAATGATGAGACATGAAAGATGGAGGAAACGAGAACGAATGGGATGCATGGGAGAAAATGATTGAAACTAAGTTGCAATGAACGACTGCCAGTGAATAAACAAAAATATACAGGGACTCGAACTGTGGTGCTGGTATGTGGCTGGTCCAGTGCTGTACCACCAAGCTCACAATATGAACATCTCACAGACAACACAGAAGTGCTGTCTGTGAAACTAATCACTGTTGAGAGTTTCTGTTTCCCTCATTGTTCAGAGTTCATTTTTTTGTTTGTGTAATGTCTACAACGTTCCTGACTTGTGTACGTATTGACGCCCTAGAAGTTGTATCAGTGAAGATATTGTATTAGATGCAGATGGTCTGGCGTGCTGGTGAGGCCAAGATTATTTATGCAGTGGCTCAGGTGTAACCTAATTCCTTATGTGCAGGCTCCTGCAGAGTATATTGTGTACAGTCCTGGTTAGTGGACCTGTGGTGTTTCTGCCGTCTTCAAGAAGGCACTGGACAGGCACTTACAGTACCTGACCAACCGGGATGTGGTTCGGCCAGCAGTAACAGCCTGGTTGACACGGATTCATGTACATGCTACTTCTACCACTACTTCCACTGCCAGCATTACCTCTACCACTACTTTCTCCACTTCCTTCTTTCTTCCTATCTTTTTCCCGTCCTTGTTTCCCCCTCTCTTATATTTACTGGCTTCCTCACCCTTGTGTGTTAGTGTAACTTATAAATAGTCCAAGACGGACCTAAACGTCGCCGTAACCTTCTCAGTCCTTTGTGTGTGTTATTTGTGTATTGTTCCAGTCACGGTATTGTGCCGCCTTGTTCTCTTTACACACTGTCACTCATGTGCTGGCAACCTACTGAGATCCACTATAGTCTGTTTGAGATGAGTGTTGGGGCTGACTACATCCATCCCCAACATAATCACACTTGACTCTGTGTGTAGCAGGAATTTCTACATCTCTCTACATCCTCTTAATTCTATTACATTTACACTATCATGTCATACACTTTGTTGTATCTGATGTATTTAATTTTGCATTGTTATTGGGGTTCTGCTTTCTTCTTGGCGTTCGATTATTGTATCCACAGCTCCTGCCTTATGTATTTGACACTCAGAACACTCTGGTATATGTTAGACACTCAGAACACTCTGGTATATGTTAGACACTCAGAACACTCTGGTATATGTTAGACACTCAGAACACTCTGGTATATGTTAGACACACAGAACACTCTGGTATATGTTAGACACTCAGAACACTCTGGTATATGTTAGACACTCAGAACACTCTGGTATATGTTAGACACTCAGAACACTCTGGTATATGTTAGACACACAGAACACTGGTATATGTTAGACACTCAGAACACTCTGGTATATGTTAGACACTCAGAACACTCTGGTATATGTTAGACACTCAGAACACTCTGGTATATGTTAGACACACAGAACACTCTGGTATATGTGACATAGAACATTCTGGATATGTTAGACCAGAACATCTGTGGTATATGATTAGACACTAGAAACTTCTGGTATAATTAGACACAAGAAATCTGGTATATGTTAACACTCAGAACACTTGTTATAAACTCAGAATCTGGTATTGTAGACACTCAACACTTGTATATTAGACCTAGAACACCTGGTATATTTAACTCAGAACACTCTGGTATATGTTAGCTGACACTCTGGTATATGTTAGACACTCAGAACACTCTGGTATATGTTAGACACTCAGAACACTCTGGTATATGTTAGACACTCAGAACACTCTGGTATATGTTACACTCAGAACACTCTGGTATATGTTAGACACTCAGAACACTTTGGTATATGTTAGACACTCAGAACACTCTGGTATATGTTAGACACTCAGAACACTCTGGTATATGTTAGACACTCAGAACACTCTGGTATATGTTAGACACTCAGAACACTCTGGTATATGTTAGACACTCAGAACACTCTGGTATATGTTAGACACTCAGAACACTCTGGTATATGTTAGACACTCAGAACACTCTGGTATATGTTAGACACTCAGAACACTCTGGTGTGACGTGCATTCTGATTTTCCATTGCTGTGAAGTGATGATTAACGATAAGAAGTACTTCATTATCAAACTAACTGACCAGTAGAAATTGTTAGTTAACTAGATGTTAAATATAGTTGTGAATCTGAGTACATCTCATCACTAGATTAACTAAATGCATTTTTGGGGATTTAATTCTCCACTTATTTAAGTGCCTACTGGCTAAATAACTTAAAAACTGAACCAAACTGTATGACCCATAATGGTTTTGCGCATATTTTCAGGCTATGGAATTAATAATTAAGTCACAGCTATAATTTTAACTCTAGTGATTGTTACACTAATGATAGTTTCTGAAACCCTTGTTGAGTACGTTAATACCTTGTTGAGTACATTAATACCTTGTTGAGTGCATTAATACCTTGTTGAGTACATTAATACCTTGTTGAGTACATGAATACCTTGTTGAGTACGTTAATACCTTGTTGAGTACATTAATACCTTGTTGAGTGCATTAATACCTTGTTGAGTACATTAATACCTTGTTGAGTACATTAATACCTTGTTGAGTACATTAATACCTTGTTGAGTACATTAATACCTTGTTGAGTACATTAATACCTTGTTGAGTACATTAATACCTTGCTGGATACATTAGTACCTTGCTGGATACATTAATACCTTGTTGAATACATTAGTACCTTGCTGGATACATTAGTACCATGTTGGATATATTAGTACCTTGCTGGATACATTAGTACCTTGTTGGATACATTAGTACCTTGTTGGATACATTAGTACCTTGCTGGATACATTAGTACCTTGCTGGATACATTAGTACCTTGCTGGATACATTAGTACCTTGTTGGATACATTAGTACCATGCTGGATACATTAGTACCTTGTTGGATACATTAGTACCTTGTTGGATACATTAGTACCTTGTTGGATACATTAGTACCTTGTTGGATACATTAGTACCTTGCTGGATACATTAGTACCTTGCTGGATACATAAGTACCTTGCTGGATACATAAGTACCTTGCTGGATACATTAGTACCTTGTTGGATACATTAATACCTTCTTGGATATATTAGTACCTTGCTGGATACATTAGTACCTAGCTGGATACATTAGTACCTTGTTGGATACATTAATACCTTGCTGGATACATTAGTACCTTGTTGGATACATTAGTACCTTGCTGGATACATTAGTACCTTGTTGGATACATTAGTACCTTGCTGGATACATTAGTACCTTGTTGGATACATTAGTACCTTGCTGGATACATTAGTACCTTGTTGGATACATTAGTACCTTGCTGGATACATTAGTACCTTGTTGGATACATTAAAACCATGCTGGATACATTAGCACCTTGTTGGATACATTAGTACCTTGTTGGATACATTAGTACCTTGTTGGATACATTAGTACCTTGCTGGATACATTAGTACCTTGTTGGATACATTAGTACCTTGTTGGATACATTAGTACCATGCTGGATACATTAGTACCATGCTGGATACATTAGTACCTTGTTGGATACATTAGTACCTTGTTGGATACATTAGTACCTTGTTGGATACATTAGTACCTTGCTGGATACATTAATACCTTGCTGGATACATTAGTACCTTGCTGGATACATTAGTACCTTGTTGGATACATTAGTACCTTGTTGGATACATTAGTACCTTGCTGGATACATTAGTACCTTGTTGGATACATTAGTACCATGCTGGATACATTAGTACCTTGTTGGATACATTAGTACCTTGTTGGATACATTAGTACCTTGTTGGATACATTAGTACCTTGCTGGATACATTAGTACCTTGTTGGATACATTAGTACCTTGTTGGATACATTAGTACCATGCTGGATACATTAGTACCATGCTGGATACATTAGTACCTTGTTGGATACATTAGTACCTTGTTGGATACATTAGTACCTTGCTGGATACATTAATACCTTGCTGGATACATTAGTACCTTGCTGGATACATTAGTACCTTGCTGGATACAGTAATACTACATCATTATATATTTTTCTTTTCATGCAACAATTGATTGACAGTTGGATCCCATCTGGTCACACACAGCTGTGTGTGTACTCACCTAGTTGTGGTTGCATGGGTCGAGTCATAGCTCCTGGCCCCGCCTCTTCACTGGCCGCTACTGGGTCACTCTCCCTGCGCCATGAGCTTTATCATACGTGTGTATGTCTCCCTCTCTGCACCGAGTTAAATCAAAGGGAACAATAAAAAGTAGTCATAAAAAGTTAGATAAGAACTGGTGCCAACTTTGCGCACCTGACAACTGTTTGTCTAAGACATTACACCGGAAATATTCCTTTAATATTTATTACCCGCCTCTCTCTTGATCCTTCAAGATCAAGCAACTATAATCATGGTTTTAATGATTTTGTGTGTGGGTTAGTGTGGGCGTGGGTTAATGTGGGTGTGGGTTAATGTGGGCGTGGGTTAGTGTGGGCGTGGGTTTGTGTCGTCTTCAGTCCACAGACTTGTGACCTCACGTCTTTCCCATAATAAATTTTTATGACTTTACAAGATAGTTTTTAGCGGAATGTAGTATATATATATATATATATATATATATATATATATATATATATATATATATATATATATATATATATATATATATTGACTTGATTACAAATTGCTTGAGTTATTAGTCATATTTTTAATGTTTTCTTTGCACTGTGTTTTAAACCTAGCATAAACTTCAAGTTCTTAAAAGTTGTAAATTTTTTAGAGACTTGAGTTCCTCGTTCAGTTTAAAGTTTCTGGACCTTCATCACAAATTATTGTAATCACCATTAAAACTTTAGAGGGAAATGATCTAGTGACGTTAAGATTCTCTCTCTCTCTCTCTCTCTCTCTCTCTCTACTTGGCATTTAATAATTACCATTACAATTAACACCATGAATAGCACTATCATCATTATCAGCAACACCATCATCAACACGCCAGTGTCACTATCTCACCATAGTACCATCACCACGACTCTTTGACCCATCACCACCACTCACTATCAGTGACATTCACTACCACCAGTATCACCATCACCACACAATCCCTTGACCACAATCACCCAGCCATCTGGCTCACTACAATCACCCAGCCATCTGGCTCACTACAATCACCCAGCCATCTGGCTCACTACAATCACCCAGCCATCTGGCTCACTACAATCACCTAGCCATCGAAAACCTTTACCAGGAGAGTGCAAAATGTTGCCTTCACATCTGGGATAAAAATCACATACCACCCTCAGATACTCAGTGTTTTTGTGGTTGCGGCCAAAAGCTTACTGGCGTCTTGGAAGACGGCCAGCAGGTATCAAGGTGCTGGAAGGTGCCCAGAATCAGTTATATTCTGGAAGGTTTCCAGCAATGCTAAATGACTTCCTGTAGAAATCAGACTGGGTTTATTGACGCCATAAAAACCGAGCCTCGTATACAAAGGCTCTGGAAGAGGGTTTGCACACATATAGGGTATCCAAATAGGTTAAAAGGGAATCAAGGCTCTGGAAGAACATTTACA
Source organism: Cherax destructor (assembly GCA_009830355.1). Taxonomy (NCBI): domain Eukaryota; kingdom Metazoa; phylum Arthropoda; class Malacostraca; order Decapoda; family Parastacidae; genus Cherax; species Cherax destructor. Next base: position 209,545 of record WNWK01002149.1, on the reverse strand, counting down.
GATGTACAGAAGGGAATCCATATAGATTTAAAAAATGAAAAAAATCTAACTAGACTAGACTGTCAGGTTTATAATAGTAATAGCGGCAGTTCACTCAAAATGACAGAGATAATACTAAAATTTCACAGTAGTAAGTACAAACGAGAGAAGACTACTGAATATTTTGGATTCTATGGAGGTCTTCATTAGCTGATTAAAACATTTATTTTCCTTGCTATTAACCAGTGTTTATTAAACCGGTGTTTAGATCCTTTAAGGAATTATATGAGGATTGTATCTGTTTTTATCATCTAAGTCAGTGTTAATTAACGATGTGCAGAGCTGTGGCAGAACGACACATTTCTAGCAGATGTTTCGCCCACTAGGGGCTTTATCAGTTCAGTATAGAGGGAAAGTAAAATACAAAATATATGGTAGAGAGAGGTCAGGTGCACCGGTGTGTGAGTCAGCAGTTCAGACATGGTGTTCATGCTTGGTGTTCAACTAGCATGGTGTCCGAACGTGGTGCTTAAGCAAGGTGCTCAGACATGGTGTTAAAACATGGTGTTACGAACAGGACCTCGAACGAAATGGAATCCGAACAGTTTTGTTCAGAAAAAATTACCCGGTCTTAGAACGTTTTTCTGGCATCCGAACGCACTGCTTGTTTGAAATTCAGTTGTAAAAAACTTTGAAGGAAAGCCGTTTCAAAAGTGCTTTGAAGTGACCTCTGACACTGACCTAACTCTGAGACTTTTGGAAGAGTCAGTTCAACATTCTCCAGTGTGTGAGGCTGATAATTAAAGCCTAGGAACCTAGGAACCAGTTAAGTTCAAACACCGAGGTTCAACTGTATTACTGCAGTTCAGTTTCCTTCAGTAACAACCTGTCCTCCTTTCATAAACAGTCCTGAGTCATGGTGAACAACAAAAACCATAAGGTCTCAAGTGAGTTGCAGCTCCCATGCCTTGAATGTTTCACCCACATACACCTTATCACAGTCACCACAGGGGATGGCATACTTCACCATGCTGGTGTTACTAAGTTATTAATGATTGCTGATGAACTGTTGGATACATTCACTTTGAGTGGCTACCTCAGCCACTGGTAGAATGACTTACCTGGCTAGTGGACATTCTCCTGTGGCTGTGTTGATTACGTGGTGGGCAGGAGTCCTGTAGTCACAGATAATGTGGTGGGCAGGAGTCCTGTAGTCACAGATAATGTGGTGGGTAGGAGTCCTGTAGTCACAGATAATGTGGTGGGCAGGAGTCCTGTAGTCACAGATAATGTGGTGGGCAGGAGTCCTGTAGTCACAGATAATGTGGTGGGCAGGAGTCCTGTAGTCACAGATAATGTGGTAGGCAGGAGTCCTGTAGTCACAGATAATGTGGTGGGCAGGAGTCCTGTAGTCACAGATAATGTGGTGGGCAGGAGTCCTGTAGTCACAGATAATATGGTGGGCAGGAGTCCTGTAGTCACATATAATGTGGTAGGAACTAGAGGTGCACTAATAATTGTAACAATATTTAAAAAAACTATAAGTCAAGTTTAAAACATAAACAAAAGAAAGGCAGACACGAAAGAAAAATAGACCTGCAGACATAAACAAAGAGGAAAAATATAGAAATAAATCGGTGAAGATACACGAAGAACACAGAAGTAAATATAAGATAGAGAATAATATGTATAGAAGATAAGCAGACAGGATTGAGAAGGAAATGTACAGAAAGGATAAACGTGTGGAGAGAGAGAGAGAGAGAGAGAGAGAGAGAGAGAGAGAAGAGAGAGAAAGAGAACAGAGACGGAGAGTTAGAAATACAGAGAACACCAAGGAGAGTTCATTTAACTGTGGCTGCAACAGTCAGTAAAGCCTCACACTGCCTCCTGCATAGTGATGTCTGCCACCCACCTGCCGCCCACTGCCTCCTGCATAGTGATGTCTGCCACCCACCTGCCTCACACTGCCTCCTGCATAGTGATGTCTGCCACATACCTGCCTCACACTGCCTCCTGCATAGTGATGTCTGCCATCCACCTGCCTCACGCTGCCTTCTGCATAGTGATGTCTGCCACCCACCTGCCTCACACTGCCTCCTGCATAGTGATGTCTGCCATCCACCTGCCTCACACTGCCTCCTGCATAGTGATGTCTGCCATCCACCTGCCTCACAATGCCTCCTGCATAGTGATGTCTGCCATCCACCTGCCTCACACTGCCTCCTGCATAGTGATGTCTGCCACCCACCTGCCGTCCACCTGCCTCACACTGCCTCCTGCATAGTGATGTCTGCCACCCACCTGCCATCCACCTGCCTCACACTGCCTCCTGCATAGTGATGTCTGCCACCCACCTGCCGTCCACCTGCCTCACACTGCCTCCTGCATAGTGATGTCTGCCACCCACCTGCCTCCTGTATAGTAATGTCTGCCACCCACCTGCCATCCACCTGCCTCACACTGCCTCCTGCATAGTAATGTTTGCCACCCACCTGCCATCCACCTGCCACTCATCTTCCACCCACGTGCCACACTGCATCGTGTATAGTAATGTCTGCCACCCACCTCCCCCAACATTTCCTGCAACACCTCCCACGACAACAACACCTTCCCTCAACACTTCCTGCAACACCTCACACAAGACTTCCTGCAACACCTCCCACAACAACACCTCCCACAACAATTCCCCACAACTTCCAGCAAAATCTCCCGTAACAAATTCCGGCAGCAACACATTCAAGAGGCAACACACTCAGGCAGCAACACACTCAGGCAGCAACACACTCAGGTAGCAACACACTCAGGCAGCAACACACTCAGGCAACAACACACTCATGCAGCAACACACTCAGGCAACAACACACTCATGCTGCAACACACTCAGGCAACAACACACTCATGCAGCAACACACTCAGGCAGCAACACACTCAGGCAACAACACACTCAGGCAGCAACACACTCAGGCAACAACACACTCAGGCAGCAACACACTCAGGCAACAACACTTTAAGTAGAAAACTTCAGTATCTCTGCCGATCACAAACTGCTGAAGTTAAATATTTTAAGAATATTATTTAAGTTCCGTAGGGAACAATGAAACAAAGTATCGAATTAGTTTTATACCGTAGCTGAGGGATATTACCCTAGGGAGGAGGAATATTACTTAAGCAATGAGTATTTCCCAGCTTAACAAACACTGCCCACATCTCTATCACAGCTAAAACACTCAATTTTTTATTCTGTGTTAATAATGTATTGTATGTTAATATTGTACTGGTATTGTATGTTATTGTACTGGTATGTTATTGTACCGATATTGTATATTATTGTACCGGTATTGTATGTTATTGTACTGGTATGTTATTGTACCGATATTGTATATTATTGTACCGGTATTGTATGTTATTGTACTGGTATTGCAAGTCATTATTGTACTGGTATTGCAAGTCATTATTGTACTGGTATTGCAAGTCATTATTGTACTGGTATTGCAAGTCATTATTGTACTGGTATTGCAAGTCATTATTGTACTGGTATTGCAAGTCATTATTGTACTGGTATTGCAAGTCATTATTGTACTGGTATTGCAAGTCATTATTGTACTGGTATTGCAAGTCATTATTGTACTGGTATTGCAAGTCATTATTGTACTGGTATTGCAAGTCATTATTGTACTGGTATTGCAAGTCATTATTGTACTGGTATTGCAAGTCATTATTGTACTGGTATTGCAAGTCATTATTGTACTGGTATTGCAAGTCATTATTGTACTGGTACTGTACTGGACTCTACGTCTTATTTTGGGATAAAGATTGTCTACAATAAATGGTTTTCTGTATTTTTTTATAACTTCTTGAATGAAGGAAAGTTTGCTAAGTTACCAGATTAGATCAAACTTGAAGTTTTCCCCGCGTGAAACTTATTTCTGAGAAGTACGATTTATTTGGAAATATTTCTTGAGAGGAGAACTCTAAGGAGATGAATTATTAGAAGGGAAATATCTCCTGCTTTGATAATTACGTCTTATCTCCGCTATAAATATATAGGGATGTTAGAAGACGCATCTTGACGTTCCTTCTGTCACACTTGTACTTCTTGACGTTCCTTCTGTCACACTTGTACTTCTTGACGTTCCTTCTGTCACACTTGTACTTCTTGACGTTCCTTCTGTCATCTTCACTTGTACTTCTTGACGTACCTTCTGTCATCTTCACTTGTACTTCTTGACGTTCCTTCTGTCATCTTCACTTGTACTTCTTGACGTTCCTTCTGTCATCTTCACTTGTACTTCTTGACGTACCTTCTGTCATCTTCACTTGTACTTCTTGACGTACCTTCTGTCATCTTCACTTGTACTTCTTGACGTTCCTTCTGTCACACTTGTACTTCTTGACGTACCTTCTGTCATCTTCACTTGTACTTCTTGACGTTCCTTCTGTCATCTTCAATTGTACTTCATGACGTTCCTTCTGTCACACTTGTACTTCTTGACGTACCTTCTGTCATCTTCACTTGTACTTCTTGACGTACCTTCTGTCATCTTCACTTGTACTTCTTGACGTTCCTTCTGTCACACTTGTACTTCTTGACGTACCTTCTGTCATCTTCACTTATACTTCTTGACGTACCTTCTGTCATCTTCACTTGTACTTCTTGACGTTCCTTCTGTCATCTTCAATTGTACTTCATGACGTTCCTTCTGTCACACTTGTACTTCTTGACGTTCCTTCTGTCACACTTGTACTTCTTGACGTTCCTTCTGTCATCTTCACTTATACTTCTTGACGTTCCTTCTGTCATCTTCACTTGTACTTCTTGACGTTCCTTCTGTCATCTTCACTTATACTTCTTGACGTTCCTTCTGTCATCTTCACTTATACTTCTTCCTGCTCTTCCTACTTAACGTCTACGACCCTTTTACTTCGCACTGTTCTCCCTCTCTTACTTCCTATATTGTTTTTCTGTCTCTTCTTCCTCTTCATCCCTCCTCCACACCTACGGCTTCTCCGTGCGGTTGGAGAAGAGGAAGAAGGGAGAGAGAGGGGGAGGGAAGAGGCAGGATGGCGCTTGTTTAAGAGTTTAACAAACTTGGGGGAAAAAAGAAGCTAAGGCGTTTGCTGAAGTTCAAGCCATATGTGTGTGTGTGTGTGTGTGTGTGTGTGTGTGTGTGTGTGTGTGTGTGTGTGTTACTGCATCAAACTTCGCGTTACAGTCCAGAACAATTAGTAAAAATGCATTTAACCTTATATTCAGAAATAAGAATCGGGTACTGAACAGTGCCAAACTTAACACACTGAACCTGAGCAGCCAAACACTGAAGTGGGTGTATTCAACAAATTCAATTTTAATAATAAATACATTAACTGGGACCTTTCTCTTTCGTGTCTGACCTTCGTTAGTGTGTCGGGGTTGTGAGACACTTCTTCCCGTTTCTGAAATCATTATGTTGCCCACTAAGGAATTCCCAGCTCTCCTTAACATCATCTTCTTAATTATTAGTGTAACATTAGTTATCTTTCACTTGTCTAGTACTTTCCTTCTCTAATACCCGGAACTTTACTGTGATATCAAGTGTTTAAACAATCCATAATAAAGTGTTATATGGGCAGAACTATGTCCACCAGCTGACAGTGTTATCCAGCAGCTGACACAATGTTGTTATCCAGCAGCTGACACAATGTTATCCAGCAGCTGACACAATGTTATCCTGCAGCTGACACAATGTTATCCTGCAGCTGACACAATGTTGTTATCCAGCAGCTGACACAATGTTATCCAGCAGCTGACACAATGTTATCCAGCAGCTGACACAATGTTATCCAGCAGCTGACACAATGTTGTTATCCAGCAGCTGACACAATGTTATCCTGCAGCTGACACAATGTTATCCAGCAGCTGACACAATGTTGTTATCCTGCAGCTGACACAATGTTATCCAGCAGCTGACACAATGTTATCCTGCAGCTGACACAATGTTATCCAGCAGCTGACACAATGTTATCCTGCAGCTGACACAATGTTGTTATCCAGCAGCTGACACAATGTTGTTATCCAGCAGCTGACACAATGTTATGCTGCAGCTGACACAATGTTGTTATCCAGCAGCTGACACAATGTTATCCAGCAGCTGACACAATGTTGTTATCCAGCAGCTGACACAATGTTGTTATCCAGCAGCTGACACAATGTTATCCTGCAGCTGACACAATGTTATCCTGCAGCTGATACAATGTTATCCAGCAGCTGACAATGTTATCCAGCAGCTGACAATGTTATCCAGCAGCAGCTGACACAATGTTATCCTGCAGCTGATACAATGTTATCCAGCAGCTGACACAATGTTATCCAGCAGCTGACAATGTTATCCAGCAGCTGACACAATGTTATCCTGCAGCTGATACAATGTTATCCAGCAGCTGACAATGTTATCCAGCAGCTGACACAATGTTATCCAGCAGCTGACACAATGTTATCCAGCAGCTGACACAATGTTATCCAGCAGCTGACACAATGTTATCCAGCAGCTGACACAATGTTATCCAGCAGCTGACACAATGTTATCCAGCAGCTGACACAATGTTATCCTGCAGCTGATACAATGTTATCCAGCAGCTGATACAATGTTATCCAGCAGCTGACACAATGTTATCCTGCAGCTGATACAATGTTATCCAGCAGCTGACACAATATTATCCTGCAGCTGACACAATGTTATCCAGCAGCTGACACAATGTTATCCAGCAGCTGACACAATATTATCCTGCAGCTGACACAATGTTATCCAGCAACTGACACAATGTTATCCAGCAGCTGACACAATGTTATCCTGCAGCTGATACAATGTTATCCAGCAGCTGACAATGTTATCCAGCAGCTGACACAATGTTATCCTGCAGCTGATACAATGTTATCCTGCAGCTGACACAATGTTATCCAGCAGCTGACAATGTTATCCAGCAGCTGAGACAATGTTATCCAGCAGCTGACAATGTTATCCAGCAGCTGACACAATATTATCCTGCAGCTGACACAGTGTCAGTCAGCTTGTTCACAGCATTAGAGTACATGACGTCAGCAACACACGTAAACAAAACGTAACACTCGTAAACAAAACATTGACAAGAAATACCTATTTAACCCAATTCAAAATACATCTTTGCTATATAATTTCAGAGAAGAGTTTAATACGATACAAAATAAATGTGAGTTTGTAATTAGGGAAGTAACCAGCAGGTGTCTGCTAGCCACGGGGGCGAATTTACATATAATATTCCGACTACTAATAATCTTTATTTCTAGGAATACATGATACAACTTATACAGACTTATGTGTAGAAGCTCACGACATGACAATGATAACCTCTGACATGACAGTGTATAAGTCTGGTTAATGACAGTAAACTGGTGCGTCTGGAAGTGTGTTGGTTCCTGTTGCCTGTGTATATATGTAAGGAAGTACAGGTGAAGTCTCCTTCATTATAACTTATTCCTGAACTTAGACACTGACTCTTCTTGTATTGTGAATATGTAATGGAATCTCTTGTACAGTACAAACACCTGCACCACACACCTGCTCCACACACCTGCACCACACACCTGCTCCACACACCTGCACCACACCTGCTACACACACCTGCACCACACACCTGCTACACACACCTGCACCACACCTGCTACACACACCTGCACCACACACCTGCTACACACACCTGCACCAAACACCTGCTACACATACCTGCACCTGACAAACTTGGACTTCAGTTACGATCATTTATGAATCATATCGCCTTAATTCTACGATTTTTTTGCAATTATTATTCTACGAGGATAGAGAGGATTGAATCAGCAGTCTCTGGAAAGGCGTAGAATAGAGGGAGATATGATCGAGGTGAATAAATGGAAGCCAGTAATAAATATCAGAATAGTATAAATAATGTACTATAAATGTACTATAAATAATTTATCAACCTTCTTTAGTAAAGCTTTTGAGGCTGTTGATCACGATAAAGAAATCGATATTGTTTATTTAGATTTTAGTAATGCTTTTGATAGAGTACCGCACCAGAGACTGTTAAAGAAAGTGGCAGCTCATGGCATTGGGGAAAAAGTGCTGTCATGGATCGAGTCATGGCTCACCAATAGGAAGCAGAGAGTGTGCATAAATGGGGTTAAATCCGAGTGGGGATCTGTAACAAGTGGTGTTCCACAGGGATCAGTCTTAGGGCCGTTGTTGTTTATAATATATATCAATGACCTTGATGAGGGAATTACTAGTGATATGAGCAAATTCGCCGATGACACGAAGATAGGTAGGATAACTGATTCAAACGTAGATGTCAGGGAACTTCAGGAGGATTTAGACAAACTCAATTCCTGGTCAGAAAAGTGGCAGATGCAGTTCAATGTAGATAAATGCAAGGTTCTGAAGCTCGGGAGTGTCCATAATCCAAGCACTTATAAGTTAAATAACTTAGAACTTAGCCATACAGATTGCGAAAATGACTTGGGGGTTATGGTAAGCAGCAACCTTAAACCAAGACAGCAGTGCCTAAGCGTACGTTATAAGGCAAACAAATTACTGGGATTTATATCAAGAAGTGTAAGCAACAGAAGTCCAGAGGTTATATTACAGCTTTATACATCGTTAGTAAGGCCTCACCTAGATTACGCAGCTCAGTTCTGGTCTCCATATTACAGAATGAATATTAATTCGTTAGAAAACATTCAGCGTAGAATGACTAAATTAATACATAGCATTATAAATCTTCCGTATGAAGAAAGATTGAAGACCCTAAAATTACATTCACTTGTAAGACGAAGAATGAGGGAAGACATGATCGAGGTATACAAGTGGAAAATGGGTATTAACAAAGGGGATATAAATAAGGTCTTGAGGATATCTCTCCAAGAGAGAACCCGCAATAATGGATTCAAGTTAGATAAGTTTAGATTTAGAAAGGATATAGGAAAGTATTGGTTTGGAAATAGGGTAGTTGATGAGTGGAACAATCTGCCTAGTAGGGTTATTGAAGCAAGGACCTTGGGTTGTTTCTAATTTAGGTTGGATAAATTCATGAGTAAGAGGGGTTGGATTTGAGTTGGAATTACACATGAGTAAATAGAATTATCAAAGCTTTTTTCTTGGGTATCATTGAAGATTGGGTTGAACAAATATTCTGTTAGTGGGATGGAATGTGAAGGACCTGCCTAGTATGGGCCAACAGGCCTGCTGCAGTGTTCCTCCTTTCTTATGTTCTTAAAATATCTAAAATATCCAAGACAGGATTCGCAGCATTGGGTTCAAGTTTGAAAAAAAAATAGATCTTGAAGGGATATAGAAAAGCACTGGTTTAGTAACTGTTACAAAATGACACGATATCTATTAGTAATAGACATCTCCAGTGAACACTAGAAAGGATAGCCCTTCTAGCATCCAGCCTGTTACTGGGCTTTTGCAACAAAGTCAGTATCCTGGTCCAGTTATCCGATATATTCATTAGTCTCCATGAGGATTACAACCGGTAGGGTACTAACCAAAGCATAAGATTTAATATGTTTATTAACAAAGTTAGTATCTAGGGTTTCAAAGTAAATAAATGTACATATGATCAGGATGTTCATTAAGTAATGCATTAGGAGGTTAGCTCCTACACTGCTCTCATATAACATAAGGCTGTGCTGAGGGCACATATATCCAAATGACTCTGAAGTACCATCAGGTACAATGTCAGTAAGTACAATAATACAGATATATGCAAATAAGAATATGTGTATATGAGTGAGCTCCAGGTAACTCTAAGACTCGACTCAACCAGTGTCCGACTGAACTTCTCATAAGCTAGCTTCTCTAACAAACTGACAATCAGAACAGCTTGATTGACCAGTAAAATAACCAAATCGCAGAACAGCAATATAACAAGCAACAGCAACACAGCGTCAAGAACCAGGAGATAGAAAATCGACCCTAACTGGGGACCATCAGTAGATCCTCCAAAACAGTCACAAAACTCCCTTTCTACTGAAGCTAGGTTCAGCATAAACAATCCCAAACTGTGACGGTGCACAGATGCCTTCTCGAATTAGGTCAGGAGCTGTAGCTAGAGACCTGAGTTGTCTCAGAGTGTCAATGTGACACACAACCCAGAAAAACGTCGAAAATCACTGTCTAGTCTATCCTCTGTGAACAGAGTTACACAGAGTCCTGAGAAGTATGTTTCGTCTTACCACCGAATACATACTCTACCCAAACAGAGTCTAAATGGCGAGAAAACAATCAGAGACAGGAGAGAGAGATGTTCACTCAACGATGTCCAGCTACGTAGTGCTCTCGAGGAAGGAGGAGCAGCCACCCACCTCAGGTGGAATCACGTGACTCCCTCCCAGCAACTAGACGCCGGCAGTATAACTAGCGTAGTGTCATAAACGGTAGTTTGCCAACTCCAAGGCAGCTACTACAAACATGAGCACAATATATAATGTTACATCCTACTCAAATAAAAGCTAAGTCAAGTCAAATAATAGTCCAATAATAATATAAAGCACGATATTAACGATTTAGCTATTATCGAGAATATCAGCAATATAAAATTATAGAAAATGGAAATATACATGAAATATATCATACATAGGTATATACATTGGGGCCCATTCTGGGGACGCAATAGTAACAGAGTTGTGGGTGGAACAAACTACCAGATAGAGTAATTGAGGCTAAAACCTTGGTTACTTAGACAAGTACACGAGTGATTGTGGGTGTGAGTTAGACCTATTTGTCATGGGACTTGCCTTGTATGGGCCAGTAGGCCTTCTACAGTGTTCCTCCATTCTTATGTTCTTATGGGCCAGTAGGCCTTCTGCAGTGTTCCTCCATTCTTATGTTCTTATGGGCCAGTAGGCTTGCTGTAGTGCTCCTCCTTTCTTATGTGCTTCTTCTTATTTATTTATTTTTCAATATCAGTTTATTCTTAAATTTCTTGTCTTGCGTTTGAAAAATTCTTGTCGTCAGATATTAAACGAGGTCTCTTATCCCAGGCCTTTGTTCCAGCCCAGCTCTGATACTTTCAATCCCTTGTATTGTGCCAGACTCCTTTGTGTGTGTGTGTGTGTTTGTTGTTTGGTGGTGGTAGTAGTAGTAGAAGGTAGTAGTAATTAAAGAGTAGATCATTCACTGTGAATCAATAAATTTAAATCAGACGCGACAGATCTCAGAGCCTTCTAAGGCTCAGCAAATTCTACAGTGTCAGTCTTAGGTCTCACAGGGATCTACCAAATTCGCCAAAACCTTTTTTTAAACCCTACCAAGACTCTGAAAATCCCACAGAACCATTCTGAGGATTAAGCACGACTCAGCAAATCCAACAAAATCAGTCTCAGACCCCGCTGAGAACAGCCAGATCCTTCAAAATCAGTTTCCAGCCTCGCCATCAGCCAGATCCTCTCTAACGGGTTTTAAAGACTTTCCACTCACGACTGGAGCGACGTAAAATAAAACTGGTGGAACATATGACTGTAGCGACCAACAGAGAGGCGGGCATGGAGGCTAATGATCAGGAGAATTTAAATCCTTATTATTTGATTTTCTCTTCCTCTTCTTTAACTCTCAGCTTTACTTTTTCTTTTTCGTGTATTTCGGTACTTAATTCTTCTTTTTCTAATTAGAGATTTTTTTGGCTTCTTTACCTGTTTCACATTATTATTGTATCTAATTTGTCAAGGATATTTATTTCATCTTGCTAATCAGTTATAAAATATCCATTGTTCTGTTTGTTGTGTCATTTTTGGTTTATGTTCAAGTGATATTTTGCTTTAAAACAATCATGAAGCCTCGTAGACTCGAGCACCAAGAAAATGCAAGTGCACGTCTAGTATCTGTCTGTCAAGTGTGAGCACAGTGTTGTCTGTGTCAAGTGTGAGCACAGTGTTGTCTGTGTCAAGTGTGAGCACAGTGTTGTCTGTGTCAAGTGTGAGCACAGTGTTGTCTGTGTCAAGTGTGAGCACAGTGTTGTCTGTGTCACACAGCACAGTGTTGTCTGTGTCAAGTATGAGCACAGTGTTGTCTGTGTTAAGTGTGAGCACAGTGTTGTCTGTGTCAAGTGTGAGCACAGTGTTGCCTGTGTCAAGTGTGAGCACAGTGTTTCTGTGTCAAGTGTGAGCACAGTGTTGTCTGCGTCAGTATAAGCACAGTGTTGTCTGCGTCAGTGTGAGCATCTTGGGTCGGTGTCCATCTTCAAGCCTCCACAAATAAATAGTTCCAATCACTGATTGCTTACTGAGGCCCTTCAGGCAGGATGGCCTAACCATTGAAAGCCTTCCTGGGATCTTCCATTACAGGATGACATCCACCACTCACAGCCTCCTACTGCTCTCCCTTAAATGAATATGCCACTGACGGCCTCCTGGGTGCCCATCCTACAGAAGGAATCCTCAAGTCACAGTCTCCTGGGGGCTCCTTTAGAATTACATCACCACTCACAGGATCGTGGGTTCCTCTTGAAGCACAATAATCCCACAGCTTCCTGATCCTCTCCACCTAGATTCACCCCACAAGTAAGTGTTTGGAGTGTCCTCTAGGTGAACCCTCACACCGGGAGGGCGAGAAATGTGACTGCAGAAGCAGCCAAGAATAAGTCTCACATCTTGCACCCTCTGGAGGGGCCAGCCACTGAGCTGAGAGGCTCTGAGCTAGCCATGAGAACCTTCTCTCCACGCTTGAGCATGCAACTTATCGTCTTCACAATGCAAACGATCTCCACTTGAAGAAAAATTGGTTTAGAGCGACTCACATTTGTCGGCTGAGGTCACCTTGACCTCTCACCACCTGACTAGGCTACCAGGGCTGTCATCTACACTTGAGGTCACCTTGACCTCTCACCACCTGACTAGGATACCAGGGCTGTCACCTACACTTGAGGTCACCTTGACCTCTCACCACCTGACTAGGCTACCAGGGCTGTCACCTACACTTGAGGTCATCTTGGCCTCTCACCACCTGACTAGGCTACCAGGGCTGTCACCTACACTTGAGATCATCTTGACCTCTCACCACCTGACTAGGCTACCAGGGCTGTCACCTACACTTGAGGTCATCTTGACCTCTCACCACCTGACTAGGCTACCAGGGCTGTCACCTACACTTGAGATCATCTTGACCTCTCACCACCTGACTAGGCTACAAGGGCTGTCACCTACACTTGAGGTCATCTTGACCTCTCACCACCTGACTAGGATACCAGGGCTGTCACCTACACTTGAGGTCATCTTGGCCTCTCACCACCTGACTAGGATACCAGGGCTGTCACCTACACTTGAGGTCATCTTGACCTCTCACCACCTGACTAGGATACCAGGGCTGTCACCTACACTTGAGGTCATCTTGGCCTCTCACCACCTGACTAGGATACCAGGGCTGTCACCTACACTTGAGATCATCTTGACCTCTCACCACCTGACTAGGATACCAGGGCTGTCACCTACACTTGAGATCATCTTGACCTCTCACCACCTGACTAGGATACCAGGGCTGTCACCTACACTTGAGGTCATCTTGGCCTCTCACCACCTGACTAGGATACCAGGGCTGTCACCTACACTTGAGATCATCTTGGCCTCTCACCACCTGACTAGGCTACCAGGGCTGTCACCTACACTTGAGATCATCTTGACCTCTCACCACCTGACTAGGATACCAGGGCTGTCACCTACACTTGAGATCATCTTGACCTCTCACCACCTGACTAGGCTACCAGGGCTGTCACCTACACTTGAGGTCATCTTGACCTCTCACCACCTGACTAGGCTACCAGGGCTGTCACCTACACTTGAGGTCATCTTGACCTCTCACCACCTGACTAGGCTACTAGGGCTGTCACCTACACTTGAGGTCATCTTGGCCTCTCACCACCTGACTAGGATACCAGGGCTGTCACCTACACTTGAGGTCATCTTGACCTCTCACCACCTGACTAGGATACCAGGGCTGTCACCTACACTTGAGGTCATCTTGACCTCTCACCACCTGACTAGGCTACCAGGGCTGTCACCTACACTTGAGGTCATCTTGACCTCTCACCACCTGACTAGGCTACCAGGGCTGTCACCTACACTTGAGGTCATCTTGACCTCTCACCACCTGACTAGGCTACTAGGGCTGTCACCTACACTTGAGGTTTTCTTAGCCTCTCACCACCTGACTAGGCTACCAGGGCTGTCACCTACACTTGAGGTCATCTTGACCTCTCACCACCTGACTAGGCTACCAGGGCTGTCACCTACACTTGAGATCATCTTGACCTCTCACCACCTGACTAGGATACCAGGGCTGTCACCTACACTTGAGATCATCTTGGCCTCTCACCACCTGACTAGGCTACCAGGGCTGTCACCTACACTTGAGATCATCTTGACCTCTCACCACCTGACTAGGATACCAGGGCTGTCACCTACACTTGAGATCATCTTGGCCTCTCACCACCTGACTAGGCTACTAGGGCTGTCACCTATACTTGAGGTCACCTTGACCTCTCACCACCTGACTAGGCTACCAGGGCTGTCACCTACACTTGAGATCATCTTGGCCTCTCACCACCTGACTAGGATACCAGGGCTGTCACCTACACTTGAGATCATCTTGGCCTCTCACCACCTGACTAGGATACCAGGGCTGTCACCTACACTTGAGGTCACCTTGACCTCTCACCACCTCAGTTCAGTACTAGGGCCGTCACTTACGAAGGTCTTACTGTGGATTATGGAAACAGGTTTATAATCTCCATAATTGATAATGTTTTATTGTTTCTATCATCAATTATGTTAAAGTTCCTCCTTGGGATAGAACGACCTTGCTCGGATGTTTACCATAGTTCCACTGCAGCGGTGGTTCGTCGGCTTCCTGGAGAGGGTTTCGGGGGTCAACGCCCCCGCGGCACAAAATTCATGGTTATTACATATGGTGATTTGATGGGACTGTCATGTAGGGGAATAACTATTTTGGCGCCCTCTGTTCCATTTGTATTAAAAATATTACAGTTTGATGTTAAGTCTAGGTGTATGTCTACTTGCTTCTCTTTTTTTCTCTATTTTTCAATAGAAATATTGACTTGAAAATCAAAATTTGGTAGATTACGGAACTACTGGTAACGTTACTTGGTATTATCGTTACCACAACAAAGGTCTCGTAAGCTAGAAATGGAAACTGGACGATGTTTCTGTCCAGACCTGTACATAGAGCTTCCTCGAGCAGTGAAAAGCCTTCCAGACGAGTACATAATGCTCCCCACCACTTCAAGTGACTCGCATCGCTTTATATCCCATCAAGTGGCCGAGGGTCACTCCAGGAAGATATAATTCCACTTCACACTTGAACGAAGACCCGATCATTCAAGACCAATATTATCCATTATAATTCATCAATTTAATCTTAAAAGTGGATCGTTAAGAGTTAGGTAACACGAGTATTGTGAAGAACAGTTAGTTCAGCATAAAGATGCAAAGATTAGACAATTTTATTCCATAGCCATTAGTGTTAAATCTTTGTGTATTAGGCAGTATTGTGGACCATATACACTTGAGGTGGTTCATTGTCAACCATAGACGCTGTTTATACCATAGTGAACCATAGACGTTGGTTATACCATAGTGAACCATAGACGCTGGTTATACCATAGTGAACCATAGACGCTGGTTATACCATAGTGAACCATAGACGTTGGTTATACCATAGTGAACCATAGACGTTGGTTATACCATAGTGAACCATAGACGCTGGTTATACTATAGTGAACCATAGACGCTGGTTATACCATAGTGAACCATAGACGCTGGTTATACTATAGTGAACCATAGACGCTGGTTATATCATAGTGAACCATAGACGCTGGTTATACCATAGTGAACCATAGACGTTGGTTATACCATAGTGAACCATAGACGCTGGTTATACCATAGTGAACCATAGACGCTGGTTATACTATAGTGAACCATAGACGCTGGTTATACCATAGTGAACCATAGACGTTGGTTATACCATAGTGAACCATAGACGCTGGTTATACTATAGTGAACCATAGACGCTGGTTATACCATAGTGAACCATAGACGCTGGTTATACTATAGTGAACCATAGACGCTGGTTATATCATAGTGAACCATAGACGCTGGTTATACCATAGTGAACCATAGACGTTGGTTATACCATAGTGAACCATAGACGCTGGTTATACCATAGTGAACCATAGACGCTGGTTATACTATAGTGAACCATAGACGCTGGTTATACCATAGTGAACCATAGACGTTGGTTATACCATAGTGAACCATAGACGCTGGTTATACCATAGTGAACCATAGACGCTGGTTATACCATAGTGAAAAATAGACGCTAGTTATACCATAGTGAACCATAGACGCTGGTTATACTATAGTGAACCATAGACGCTGGTTATACCATAGTGAACCATAGACGCTGGTTATACCATAGTGAACCATAGATGCTGGGCAATACATAGGTGACAATACCTCTTTATTCTGCTATAGTGGGAGATAGAATCTATGCTATACTATAAGGTACCATAGACGTATGACCACGACCATGCACCCCAAGGTGGTGAGAACTTACATGGCGTGGGTTGAGTGGGTCCTTTAACATGGGTTTATTGAGCACATTCAGAAGGGTATTCAACTGAGCGCTCTTAAGCAGAGTTATTAAGCATTTTCCGCTGGTGAGCACTCATGTGAGCCCCTGACACAGGGTTATTGAGAACTTCCCAGCTGGTTGATCACACATCTCTCACCATCACATCCCTACGCTCCATCTGCTGCCACTCTCACTTCCCTGCAGCTGCAGCTGCTGCTGCTGCTGCAGCTGCTGCTGCTGCTGCAGCTGCTGCTGCTGCTGCTGCTGCTGCTGCTGCTGCTGCTGCTGCTGCTGCTGCTGCTGCTGCTGCTGCTACAGCACCTGTTCTTGGCTGCTGCTACCGTAATGTAAATAATAGAGTACAATACTACCAGGGATAAGTAAATTTAGTTATTATTGAGATATGATCTTACTGAAGACCTAATTCCTTGTAACGTTAAGAAATTATTTAATCGCTTTGAACCAGTTATGTTTATTGGATTGTTTAATAGATTTTTAATTAAAATTGTTATATAGAGTTTTGTTGTTTGTGTTTTGTTTCATTTATGTACCCAAATTAATGTGTATAATGTATATAGTGGGCCTTAAGATTCACTGGACGTTTTAAAATCAAAATGAAGTTAGATTTTGAGGTATATACGTCTGAAAAACGACGTTCCGAGAGTATATAGCACATAAGGCACCATAAACAGTATAATGTACCAACTTGAGTTTCGTAAACCTGATCATGAAGACATGATTAATACATGTCGTGCACCCCAGACCAGGTTATGTGTCGTCTTGCAAAACGTAAAACCAATCAGGTATCTAATATATCACACACACACACACACACACACACACACACACACACACACACACACACACACACACACACACACACACGCC
This sequence comes from Cherax destructor, assembly GCA_009830355.1. Taxonomy (NCBI): domain Eukaryota; kingdom Metazoa; phylum Arthropoda; class Malacostraca; order Decapoda; family Parastacidae; genus Cherax; species Cherax destructor. Next base: position 192,047 of record WNWK01002149.1, on the reverse strand, counting down.
CCCAGTGGCCTAGTGGGTAAAGCTCTTGCTTCACGCACGGAGGGGCCGGGTTCAATTCCCGGTGGGGTAGAAACATTTCGAAGTGTTTCCTTACATACACATACACACACATATATATACAACAGGCCTAGTGTCTAATTGACATGTGCCTAGGACAAAATGGTAACTAACACACACACACACAACCTGCACATATAAAAAAGAGAGGAGCTTACGACGACGTTTCGGTCCGACTGGGACCATTTACAAAGTCACACTAATACACAGGACAGGAAGGGGTATTTATAGGCAGGCAGACAGGGGAGGGCACAAGAAAGTGGTGAAGGGGTAATAATGGAGGTAGTAGTGGTAGTGGTAGTAGTAGTGCCCTTCCCTGTCTGCCTGCCTATAAATACCCTTTCTTCCTGCTTTGTGTGTTAGTGTGAGTTTGTAAATGGTCCAAGTCGGACCGAAACGTCGTGGTAAGCTCCTCTCTTCTTTATATGTGCAGGTTGTGTGTGTGTTGTTCCAGTCACGGTATTGTGCTTTTTTTTGTTATCTGATATATCATTTTCAGTGTGTATTTAGGGGTGTGCCTGGGTTATATACCCTGAGTTATTAGTGTGTGCATGTAAATTATGTTTAGTGTTATCAACCAACAACCACATCATAATAATAATAATAATAATAATAATATAATATTTTTATTTCATTGCAAGTTTACATCGAGATTTTGTAATTACAATCATGAACTGAAGTGCAAAGAGCCATTATCATGCCATGGCATTATGGGCAAACTAAATCTAATGGCTTATAGACTACTTAATACTAGAGAAATAGATTAAGGTTGTTATAGTTAAACATTAGCTGATGTTAATAACAATAAATAAATTTACTCAAATTACAATCTGAGGATATTACATTGTGACAAGGTGAAAGTGTTTTGTAGGATGGTTATATCAATAGTAAATATTGAAATTATATTATGGGAAAATAACACTGAGCATTGTTGAAAGTTTACAGTATGAGTATTTAGTTTAGGGTGAGTAGGTGGTTTTTGAGAAGTCTTAAATTGATGTTCAGACCAGGTTATTTTAGTATTTACTGGTAATGAATTCCAGATTTTGGGGCCCTTTATGTGCATAGAATTTTTACACAGGGTGATATGGACACGGGGTATATCAAATAGTGATCTGTGTCTTGTGTTATGGTTATGGGTCCTGTTAAAGTTGTTGAGGAGAATTTTGAGTGGAGGGTTTATATTTGAGTGTAGAGTTTTTATGTATATAGTAGGCACAAGAATAAGTGTGAATGTTCTTTACGGTGAGTAGTTTTAGACTTTTGAATATTGGAGTATGCTGTCTAGAGTGGGAATTTGTTATCATTCTGACTTCATCCTTTTGCTGGGTTATGAGTGGTCTAAGGTGATTTAATGTTGTTGATCCCATGCACAAATTCCATAGGTGAGATAAGGGTAGATGAGTGAATGATACTGTGCAAGGAGAGCTGATTGAGGTACATAATAGCGTATCTTTGATAATATGCCTACTGTCTTTGAGATTTTCTTGAAAATTTGTTGTATGTGTGTTTGGAATTTAAGGCTACTGTCAAGGTGGATTCCTAGGAATTTTACTTGGTTAAGGTCAGTCTGTTAAAGACTGAGGGACGTTTCTTGCTCCTAGAACAGTCTCACAGAATATAATAATACTCCATGGGACTCATTCTGTATTATAATTCTAAGCCACCTGGCACACAACACAGTTGCATTAACTATCATAGGATCAACATTGTCACTAAGCCAGATGGATATCCGTTACCCAGAAAAGATATTAGTGACGTGGTGAGGCATGCAAAGTATGTGTGGGAGTTGGATCTGGTACAGGAATGCTATCAGCTTCCTTTGACACACAAAACAAAACAAGTCCTTTTTTACCATAAAAGGGAGCTTATACAAGGCAATTAAAATGTTACGGCATTCAGGATGCAAAGACCAACTGTGTTGTTGCAAGGCATTATAACGCAGGGTAGAAATAAGTTGCAGGGTAGACATGAATTGCAGGGTAGAGATGAGTTGCAGGGTAGACAGGGGTTACAGGGGGTGGAAACATACCTGGGTAAGCTTAATAACATAGTTAACACTGTACGTGGGAGTAGCACTTGTTGAAGTTAACACTGTACGTGGGAGTAGCACTTGTTGAAGTTAACACTGTACGTGGGAGTATCACTTGTTGAAGTTAACACTGTACGTGGGAGTAGCACTTGATCATTGTAGGTCACACCTCAACAAGCTCCACCCCTCCCCCTCCCACACACAAGCCTAGACGTCCCTCCTCCATCTACCAGCCCACCTTCCCAGTCCCCTCCCTCTCACATCCCCTCCTACAGCAGCCATCACCAGCCTTCTTACCCCCTCCCCCCTACTACCACCCACCATTATGTACGTTCCTTCTCCCTCACCAGCCCACTTGCCACCCCACTACCTCCACTACTAAAAGGCCTCCCCCTCCCCCTTCTCCCCTCCTCCAGTACTCCTGAAGACAGACTCTTTAACTGTTTGTCTTTGAGATGTTGGTGAGTATTATTCTGTAATGTTCTCTGCTGTTCCATTGTCACACAGGGAACGAGGCAGGGGAGGAGAGTGAAGAAGAGGAGAGAGAGAGAGTAAAGGGGAGGAAGGATAGGAGAGAGAGTAAAGAGGAGAAAAGAGAGTAAATGAGAAGGACTGGAGAGAGTAATTGGTACTAAGACTAAACAAGGGAGAAAAAAAATAACACAATGAGAGAGAGAGATAATGGTTTCTATATTAAAAGATATGCACACACACACACACACACACACCTGGTTAAGCATGTCAAGAAATTAGAGAAAGTGCAAAGGTTTGCGACAAGGCTAGTTCCACAACTCAGGGGACTGCCCTATGAAGAAAGGTTGAGGGAAATAGGACTAACAACACTGGAGGACAGAAGGGTTAGAGGAGACATGATAACGACATACAAAATACTGCGGGGAATTGACAAGGTAGATAGTGACAGGATGTTCCAGAGAGGGAACACAGAAACAAGGGGACACAACTAGAAGCTGAAGACTCAGATGAGTCAAAGGGATGTTAGGAAGCATTTCTTCAGCCATAGAGTAGTTAGGAAGTGGAATAGTCTAGAGAACGATATAGTGGAGGCGGGAACCATACATAGTTTTAAGACAAGGTATGATAAAGCTCATGGAGCAGGGAGAGCAGAGACCCAGTAGCGGACAGCGAAGAGGCGGGGCCAGGAGCTGAGTCTCGACCCTTGCAACCACAATTAGGTGAGTGTAATTAGGTGAGTACAGACACACACACACACACACACACACACACACATATATATATATATATATATATATATATATATATATATATATATATATATATATATATATATATATATATATATATATATATATATATATATATATATATATATATATAATTGTGTGTATATGAAGAAGGGTGAGGAAGGGGTCACCATTCTCAAGCATAAACACAAAGGCAACTCTCGGCCACGGAGCGACCCGCTGTGCACAGAAGATGCGGCGGAAGAGTAAGAGTAAGAGGAGGAGGAGCGGGAGCTGGAGAGAGTGAATAAGAAGAAGGAAGTGGAGAAAGGGAAGTGTGAGGTGTCTTAACTCAGAGGAGGAAAGAAGAGGTGAGAAAAAAAGAAATAAGTTTTTTTCTGTTCTTGGCCGGAGGAGTTGCGAAGTTGGCCCTTCAGTGCACAGGGACCCACATAACACTTTACCAGCTAGACCTGTCAAGGACTGGAGTCACTGCCACACACACACACACACACACACACACACACACACACACACACACCAGGCAGGGCTGCAAACAGACCTGGACAAGCTCGACATCTGGTCTAGCAGTTGGCTTCTCGAATTCAATCCCTCCAAATGCAAAGTCATGAGGATCGGAGAAGGGCAAAGAAGACCGCTGACAGAGTACAAGCTAGGCGGACAAAGGCTACAAACCTCGGCAAAGGAGAAAGACCTTGGAGTGAGTATAACGCCTAGCACGTCTCCGGAGGCACACATCAACCAGATAACTGCGGCAGCATATGGGCGTCTGGCAAACCTTAGATTAGCGTTCCGTTACCTTAACAAGGAATCGTTCAAGACACTGTATACCGTGTACGTCAGGCCCATACTAGAATATGCAGCACCAGTCTGGAACCCACACCTGGTCAAGCACGTAAGGAAACTAGAGAAAGTGCAAAGGTTTGCGACAAGGTTAGTTCCACAACTCAGATTAGTTAGAGGTATGGGTTTAGAAATGGAAAATACTGAATGTCGAAATATAGATCTAGGCTTTGATATAAAAATTCTTAACAATAACAAGGACAGTAATATGTATAGTGGAAAAACAGAATGGCGCAGGAAGGGTAAAGGGAAAGGAGGGTCTTTAAAAGTGTATTATACAAATAGTCGTAGTGCTAGGAATAAGATGGACGATTTGAGATTAGTTGCAAGTGCAGGTAACATTGATGTATTTGCCATAACTGAGACGCGGTTCAATACGAAAAATAGGGACATGCCTGCTGAATGTCATATACAGGGTTTTAAATTGTTCCAAGTAGACAGAAGTTTCGGGAAGGGGGGTGGAGTGGCACTGTATGTCCGAGATCACTTGAACTGTTGCATAAAAAAGGGAATAAAGTCTGAAATAACACATACAGAGTCTGTCTGGATAGAATTTTCAGAGGGGCATGAAAAATTGATTTTAGGTGTGATATACCGTCCCCCAAACTTAGATAGGGACCAAGGGAGACTACTATGGGAGGAAATTGTTAAGGCCACAATGCACGATAACGTAGTTATTCTGGGTGACTTCAACTTTAGTCAAATTGATTGGAATTTTTTGACTGGGAATTTAGAATCTAACGACTTCTTAGAAGTAGTTCAAGATTGTTTTTGAAGCAGTTTGTGACAGAACCTACAAGGGGAAATAATCTGCTTGACTTAGTTCTGGCAAACAAGGAAACCCTTGTTAACAATTTAGAAATTACAGAGGAACTCGGCGCAAGCGACCACAAATCAATTACCTTTGGCATTGAATGGAAGTTTCATAGTAGGAATAACTCAGTAACGGTCCCAGATTTTCGCTTAGCAGATTACAATGGACTTAGAGAACACTTATCATCTGTGGACTGGGGTAATGAAGAGAGCTATATATATGACAGTTTTCTGAACACTATACATGCTGCCCAAAGAACATTTATCCCATATAAAGAAATTAGATCGAATAGAAATGACCCAAAATGGATGAATAATAGGCTCAAATATCTTTTAGGGCAGAAGAAAGGAATTTATAGGCGTATCAAAGAGGTGAGGGTCATCTTATGAATCAGTATATTGACATTAAGAGGACGTTAAAAGGATAAGAAAAGCAAAGGGGACTACGAAATTAAAGTTGCTAGGGATTCGAAAACTAACCCAAAAGTTTTTCAATGTATAGAAAAAGTTAGAATAAGATAGGTCCCTTAAAATAATTATGGGTATCTTACTGACAAAGAGAATGAAATGGCTCTATTTTTAATAATTATTTTCTCTCGGTTTCACTCAGGAAGACACTAATAATATCCCAAAATTAGGTATTTTAGTGGGCCTGAAGAAGATAAATTATGTAACATCACAACAGATAGCATTAAGAGGGAGCTTAAAGTTTCCCAGATTGGACCTTTTAAACAAAAGTCCTCAACAGAGACTGAGGAAGGGTATTTATAGGCAGGAGACAGCAGTGCTCCTTCCCAATGACGTCTACTCTACTACTTTACTACAAAACCTTTATATACCACTACTACCACACTCCTACAATTTCAACTTTTGTACCCCCTTTGACTGACTATAAAAACTTCATGTCTCTATTGTTAGTGTGACTTTGTAATGGTCCAATCAGGCTAAAGCACGTCGATCTCTCTTTATATGTGCGGGTTATGTGTATTGTTCAGTCACGGTATTGTGCCTTTTTGTTATTTATAAATTATGTAGTATCACAGTCACTAGCGAAATAGTTATCAAACAGATAGACCGTTTGAAGCAAAATAAATCGCCAGGCCCTGATGAGCTTTTTCAAGGGTTCTTAAGGAATGCAAAATTGAACTCTGTGAACCCTTAACTAACATTTTAACCTATCTCTTCAAACAGGTGTAGTGTCTGATACGTGGAAGATGGCTAATGTAATTCCTATTTTTAAAGCAGGGACAAGTCGTTACCATCAAATTACCGCCCAATAAGTCTAACATCAATTGTAGGCAAATTATTAGAGTCGATTATAGCTGATAACATAAGAAGCCATCTCGATAGGCATAATTTGATTAATGATACTCAACATGGATTCACCAGGGGCCGTTCCTGCCTAACTAATTTATTAACTTTTTCAGTAAGGCTTTTGAGGCAGTTGATCATGATAAAGAATTCGATATTGTTTATTTGGATTTTAGTAAGGCTTTTGATAGAGTACCACATCAGAGACTGTTAAAGAAAGTGGCAGCTCATGGCATTGGGGGAAAAGTGTTGTCATGGATCGAGTCATGGCTCACCAATAGGAAGCAGAGGTGTGCATAAATGGGGTTAAATCGGAGTGGGGATCTGTAACAAGTGGCGTTCCTCAGGGTTCAGTTTTGGGCCGTTGTTGTTTATAATATATATAAATGACCTTGACGAGGAATTTCTAGTGATATGAGCAAATTCGCTGATGACACGAAGATAGGTAGGATAATCGATTCAGACGTAGATGTCAGTGAACTACAGGAGGATTTAGACAAGCTCAATTCCTGGTCAGAAAAGTGGCAGATGCAGTTCAATGTAGATAAATGCAAAGTTCTAAAGCTCGGGAGTGTCCATAACCCAAGCACTTATAAGTTAAATAACGTAGAACTTAGCCATACAGATTGCGAGAAGGACTTGGGGGTGATGGTAAGCAGCAACCTTAAACCAAGACAGCAATGCCTAAGAGTACGTAATAAGGCAAATAGATTACTGGGATTTATATCAAGAAGTGTTAGCAACAGAAGTCCAGAGGTTATATTACAGCTTTATACATCATTAGTAAGGCCTCACCTAGATTACGCAGCCCAGTTCTGGTCTCCATATTACAGAATGGACATAAATTCGTTAGAAAACATTCAGCGTAGAATGACTAAATTAATACATAGCATTAGAAATCTTCCTTACGAAGAAAGATTAAGGACCCTTAAATTACATTCACTTGTAAGACGTAGAATGAGGAGACATGATCGAGGTATACAAGTGGAAAATGGGTATTAACAAAGGGGATATAAATAAGGTCTTGAGGGTATCTCTCAAGAGAGAACCCGCAATAATGGATTCAAGTTAGATAAGTTTAGATTTAGAAAGGATATAGGAAAGTATTGGTTTGGAAATAGGGTAGTTGATGAGTGGAACAGTCTGCCTAGTAGGGTTATTAAAGCAAGGACCTTGGGTAGTTTTAAATTTAGGTTGGATAAATTCATGAGTGAAAGGGGTTGGATTTAAGTGGGAATTGCACATGAGTAAATAAAATTATCAAAGCTTATTTCTTGGGTAGCATTGAAAATTAGGTTGAACAAATATTCTGTTAGTGGGATGGAATGTGAAGGACCTGTCTAGTATGGGCCAACAGGCCTGCTGCAGTGTTCCTCCTTTCTTATGTTCTTAACTCAGGGGTCTGTCTTATGAAGAAAGGTTGAGGGAAATAGGACTAACAACACTGGAGGAAAGAAGGGTCAGAGGAGACATGATAACGACATACAAAATACTGCGGGGAATTGACAAGGTAGATAGTGACAGGTTGTTTCAGAGAGGGAACACAGAAACAAGGGGACACAACTGGAAGCTGAAGACTCAGATGAGTCAAAAGGATGTCAGGAAACATTTCTTCAGCCACAGAGTAGTCAGGAAGTGGAATGGACTAGAGAAAGATATAGTGGAGGCAGGAACCATACATAGTTTTAAGACAAGGTATGATAAAGCTCATGGAGCAGGGAGAGCAGAGACCCAGTAGCAGACAGCGAAGAGGCGGGGCCAGGAGCTGAGTCTCGACCCCTGCAACCACAATTAGGTGAGTACACACACACACACACACAGACACACACACACACACACACACCACACACACACACACACACACACACACACACACTCACACACACACACACACACACACACACACACACACTCACACACACACACACACACACACACTCACACACACACACACACACACCTAGAAAGGAATGAGCTTATCAACGAAGGCCAACACGGTTTCAGGGACGGGAAATCCTGTGTCACAAACCTACTGGAGTTCTATGACAGGGTGACAGCAGTAAGAAAAGGGAGAGAGGGTGGGTAGATTGCATATTCTTGGACTGTAAGAAGGCGTTTGACACAGTCCCACACAAGAGATTAGTGCAGAAGCTGGAGGACCAGGCAGGGATAACAGGAAGGCACTACAATGGATCAGGAATACCTGTCAGGAAGACAGCAGCGAGTCATGGTTCGTGGCGAGGTGTCAGAGTGGGCGCCGGTGACGAGTGGGGTGCCACAGGGGTCAGTCCTAGGACCGGTGCTGTTTCTGGTGTTTGTGAACGACATGACGGAAGGAATAGACTCCGAAGTGTCCCTGTTTGCAGATGATGTGAAGTTGATGAGAAGAATTCAATCGGAAGAGGACCAGGCAGAACTACAAAGGGATCTGGATAGGCTGCAAGCCTGGTCCAGCAATTGGCTCCTGGAGTTCAACCCAACCAAGTGCAAAGTCATGAAGATTGGGGAAGGGCAAAGAAGACCGCAGACGGAGTACAGTCTAGGGGCCAGAGACTACAAACTTCAATCAAGGAAAAAGATCTTGGGGTGAGTATAACACCAGGCACATCTCCTGAGGCGCACATCAACCAAATAACTGCTGCAGCATACGGGCGCCTAGCAAACCTAAGAACAGCATTCCGACATCTTAACAAAGAATCGTTCAGGACCCTGTACACTGTGTACGTTAGGCCCATACTGGAGTATGCAGCACCAGTTTGGAACCCACATTTATCCAAGCACGTAAAGAAACTAGAGAAAGTGCAAAGGTTTGCAACAAGACTAGTCCCGGAGCTAAGGGGTATGTCCTACGAGGAGAGGTTAAGGGAAATCGACCTGACGACACTGGAGGACAGGAGAGATAGGGGGGACATAATAACGACATATAAGATACTGAGAGGAATTGACAAGGTTGATAGAGACAGAATGTTCCAAAGATGGGACACAGCAACAAGGGGACACAGTTGGAAGTTGAAGACTCAGATGAATCACAGGGATGTTAGGAAGTATTTCTTCAGTCACAGAGTGGTCAGGAAGTGGAATAGTTTAGGAAGTGATGTAGTGGAGGCAAGTTCCATTCATAGCTTTAAGAAGAGGTATGATAAAGCACATGGCGCAGGGAGAGTGACCCAGTAGCGGCCAGTGAAGAGGCGGGGCCAGGAGCTATGTCTCGACCCCTGCAACCACAACTAGGTGAGTACAACTAGGTGAGTACACACACACACTCTCACACACACACACACACACACACACACACACACACACACACACACACACACACACACACACACACACACACACACACACACACACACACACCACACACACACCACACACACACACACACACACACACACACACACACACACACACACACACACTACACACACACACACACACACACACACACACACTCACACACGCACGCAAACACAAGCCACAACACACACACACAAAAACCAAAAACCACAACACACACACAGTGAGAGACGGGAATATCTCTTATAAACCTGGAATTTTATAACGCAGCTGCATGTTTGAGAAGTGTGATGATGTGTGTTGTGTTGCCTCTGTCAGCTCCAGTATTGTGTTTGTCAGCTCCAGTGTTGTGTTTGTCAGCTCCAGTGTTGTCTGTCAGCTCCAGTGTTGTGTTTGTCAGCTCCAGTGTTGTGTTTGTCAGCTCCAGTGTTGTCTGTCAGCTCCAGTGTTGTGTTTGTCAGCTCCAGTGTTGTGTTTGTCAGCTCCAGCGTTGTCTGTCAGCTCCAGCGTTGTGTTTGTCAGCTCCAGTGTTGTGTTTGTCAGCTCCAGTGTTGTGTTTGTCAGCTCCAGTGTTGTGTTTGTCAGCTCCAGCGTTGTGTTTGTCAGCTCCATTGTTGTCTGTCAGCTCCAGCGTTGCCTCTGTCAGCTCCAGTGTTGTCTGTCAGCTCCAGCGTTGCCTCTGTCAGCTCCAGTGTTGTCTGTCAGCTCCAGCGTTGCCTCTGTCAGCTCCAGTGTTGTCTGTCAGCTCCAGCGTTGCCTCTGTCAGCTCCAGTGTTGTCTGTCAGCTCCAGCGTTGTCTGTCAGCTCCAGCGTTGCCTCTGTCAGCTCCAGTGTTGTCTGTCAGCTCCAGCGTTGCCTCTGTCAGCTCCAGCGTTGCCTCTGTCAGCTCCAGTGTTGTCTGTCAGCTCCAGCGTTGCCTCTGTCAGCTCCAGTGTTGTCTGTCAGCTCCAGCGTTGCCTCTGTCAGCTCCAGTGTTGTCTGTCAGCTCCAGCGTTGCCTCTGTCAGCTCCAGTGTTGTCTGTCAGCTCCAGCGTTGCCTCTGTCAGCTCCAGTGTTGTCTGTCAGCTCCAGCGTTGCCTCTGTCAGCTCCAGCGTTGTCTGTCAGCTCCAGCGTTGCCTCTGTCAGCTCCAGCGTTGTCTGTCAGCTCCAGCGTTGCCTCTGTCAGCTCCAGTGTTGTCTGTCAGCTCCAGCGTTGCCTCTGTCAGCTCCAGCGTTGTCTGTCAGCTCCAGCGTTGCCTCTGTCAGCTCCAGTGTTGTCTGTCAGCTCCAGCGTTGCCTCTGTCAGCTCCAGCGTTGTCTGTCAGCTCCAGCGTTGCCTCTGTCAGCTCCAGTGTTGTGTTTGTCAGCTCCAGCGTTGCCTCTGTCAGCTCCAGCGTTGTCTGTCAGCTCCAGCGTTGCCTCTGTCAGCTCCAGTGTTGTGTTTGTCAGCTCCAGCGTTGTCTGTCAGCTCCAGTGTTGTGTTTGTCAGCTCCAGCGTTGTCTGTCAGCTCCAGTGTTGTGTTTGTCAGCTTCAGTGTTGTGTTTGTCAGCTCCAGCGTTGTCTGTCAGCTCCAGCGTTGTCTGTCAGCTCCAGTGTTGTGTTTGTCAGCTCCAGCGTTGTTTGTCAGCTCCAGTGTTGTGTTTGTCAGCTCCAGCGTTGTCTGTCAGCTCCAGCGTTGTCTATCAGCTCCAGTGTTGTGTTTGTCAGCTCCAGCGTTGTCTGTCAGCTCCAGTGTTGTGTTTGTCAGCTCCAGCGTTGTCTGTCAGCTCCAGCGTTGTCTGTCAGCTCCAGCGTTGTCTGTCAGCTCCAGCGTTGTCTGTCAGCTCCAGCGTTGTCTGTCAGCTCCAGCGTTGTCTGTCAGCTCCAGCGTTGTCTGTCAGCTCCAGCGTTGTCTGTCAGCTCCAGCGTTGTCTGTCAGCTCCAGCGTTGTCTGTCAGCTCCAGCGTTGTCTGTCAGCTCCAGCGTTGCCTCTGTGAGCTCCAGTGTTGTCTGTCAGCTCCAGCGTTGTCTGTCAGCTCTAGCGATGTCTGTCAGCTCCAGCGTTGTCTGTCAGCTCCAGCGATGTCTGTCAGCTCCAGCGGTGTGTCGGCTCCAGCGGTGTGTCAGCTCCAGCGTTGTCTGTCAGCTCCAGCGGTGTGTCAGCTCCAGCGGTGTGTCAGCTCCAGCGGTGTGTCAGCTCCAGCGGTGTGTCAGCTCCAGTTGTGTGTCGGCTCCAGCGGTGTGTCATCTCCAGCGGTGTGTCAGCTCCAGTGGTGTGTCGGCTCCAGCGGTGTGTCAGCTCCAGAGGTGTCAGCTCCAGCGGTGTGTCAGTTCCGGTGGTGTGTCAGCTCCAGTGGTGTGTCAGCTCCAGCGGTGTGTCAGCTCCAGCGGTGTGTTTGTCAGCTCCAGCGGTGTGTCAGCTCCAGCGGTGTGTCAGCTCCAGCGGTGTGTCGGCTCCAGCGGTGTGTCAGCTCCAGAGGTGTCAGCTCCAGCGGTGTGTCAGTTCCGGTGGTGTGTCGGCTGCGGTGGTGTGTGTTCAGTGCTCATGTAATTAAAACTAATTCCATTAACTTAAATATTGGTTCAATTAAGGTGAAAATGAACCTCATTCGCAGGTGAATTCAACTAATGTGTTTTATCAGCGTTAAGTTGAGACTCTTACTGTGGCCAGGTAAACACTTCTTACCTTGATTATATGTAGAGGAAACCACGGTAAGTTAGTTAGCACTTAAATGTTCTCACTAACACTCACAACAAGACTAGTCCAGGAGCTAAGGGACATGTCCTACTAGGAGAGGTTAAGTTAACTCAACCTGACGATACTAGATGACACGAGGGATAGGGGGGACATGATAACGACGTATAAAGTACTGAGAGGAATTGACAAGGTGGAGGATAGGGACAGAATATTTCAGAGATGTGACACAGCAACAAGGGGTCACAGCTGGAAGTTAACAGCTCAGATGAGTCATTGGGATGTTAGGAAGAATTTTTTCAGCCTTAGAGTTGTCAGGAAGTGAAACTATCTAGAGAGTGAAGTAGTAGAGGCAGGATCCATACATAGCTTTAAGATGAGGTACGATAGGGCTCTTAGAGCAGGGAGAGAGTGGACCTAGTACCGACTAGCTAAGAGACGGGGCCAGGAGCTATGAATCGATCCCTGCAACCAGAAATAGGTGAGTACGTACACACACACACATGAGAGGTGTGTATGAATTCATAAATGGAAGAAGGGAAACACAGTTCTTACTTTCGCCTTGTTAAGAGAGCGGTTGTTTACCAGCATCCACGATGACAAGCCATCACTCAGTCTCCAAGTGTCTTTCCAGTCCAACTACATTATTACCCTTCACTGATAATCACCCTAACTGCAACATCAATTCATCTGACTTTCAAAGTGGAAAAAAAACTGCTGGTCTCGCTTCCAAAACTCTTGTAGGGGAAACTGGTTTCACTGAACACTGTCGTAGATAATACCAGGCTCACACTCCAACAGCACTTCAAATCCCATTAACCACTCGCTGTCATTCTGAAGCAATACGTTTATATGTCTGTTAATACTGCTATTTATCATAACCTCCTTCAAATACCCTCCTGCCAACCCTGGCCAGACCATGCCATACCCACCCTGCCAACCCTGGCCAGACCATGCCATACCCACCCTGCTAACCCTGGCCAGACCATGCCATACCCACCCTGCCAACCCTGGCCAGACCATGCCATACCCACCCTGCCAACCCTAGCCAGACCATGCCATACCCACCCTGCCAACCCTGGCCAGACCATGCCATACCCACCCTGCCAACCCTGACCAGACCATGCCATACCCACCCTGCCAACCCTGGCCAGACCATGCCATACCCACCCTGCCAACCCTGGCCAGACCATGCCATACCCACCCTGCCAACCCTGGCCAGACCATGCCATACCCACCCTGCCAACCCTAGCCAGACCATGCCATACACACCCTGCCAACCCTGGCCAGACCATGCCATATCTACCCTGCCAACCCTGGCAGACCATGCCATACCCACCCTGCCAACCCTGGCCAGACCATGCCATACCCACCCTGCCAACCCTGGCCAGACCATGCCATACCCACCCTGCCAACCCTGCAGACTCCATACCACCCTGCCAACCTGGCAGACCATCTCCCACTGCCAACCTGGCAGACCATGCCATACCATGCCACCTCCAACCTGCCATACCCAACCTGCCAACCCTGCCACCTGCCAACCTCCACCCCTGCCACCCTGGCCAGACCATGCCATACCCACCTGCCAACCCTGGCCGACCATGCCATCCCACCCTGCCACCCGGCCAGACCATGCCACCCACCCACCTGCCAGACCAGCCTCACCTGCCACTACCCACCCTGCCAACCCTGGCCAACCTGCCAATACCCACCCTGCCAACCCTGGCCAGACCATGCCATCCCACCCTGCCACCTGGCCAGACTGCCAACCATCTGCCCCTGGCCACACCCCGAACCCTGGCCAGACCATGCCATACCCCCTGCCAACCCTGGCCAGACCATGCCATACCACCCTGCCAACCCTGGCAGACCATGCCACCCACCTGCCAACCGGGCAGACCAGCCATACCCACCCTGCCAACCCTGGCCAGACCATGCCATACCACCCTGCCAACCCTGGCAGACCATGCCATACCCACCTGCCAACCCTGGCGACCATGCCATACCCACCCTGCCAACCCTGGCAGACCGCCATACCCACCCTGCCAACCCTGGCAGACCATCCCATACCCACCCTGCCAACCCTGGCCAGACCATGCCATCCCACCCTGCCAACCCTGGCCAGACCTGCCATACCCCTCAACCCTGCACCCATCCACCTGCCACCCTGCCAACCACCATCCCCTCACCTGCCAACCCTGCCACCCCTGCAACCCTGCCACTGCCTACCCACCCTCCACCCTGGCAGACCATCCATACCCACCCTGCCAACCCTGGCAGACCATGCCTCCCACCCTGCCAACCCTGGCCAGCCATGCCATCCCCTGCCATCCCTGCAGACCATGCCATACCCTCCCTGCCAGCCCTGCCACCTGCCAACCCCACCCTCCACCCTGGCCAACCATCCTACCCACCCTGCCAACCCTGGCCAGACCATCCATCCACCCTGCCAACCCTGCGACCATGCCATACCCACCCTGCCAACCCTGGCCAGACCATGCCATACCCACCCTGCCACCCTGGCCGCCATCCATACCCACCCTGCCACCCTGGCCAGACCCTGCAACCATCCTCCACCCTGCCACCCTGGCCAGACCATCACACCCTGCCAACCCTGGCCAGAATGCCATACCATACCCCCCTGCCACCCTGGCCGACCATGCCATACCACCTGCCAACCCTGGCAGACCATGCCATACCCCCCTGCCACCCTGGCAGACCATGCCATACCCACCCTGCCACCCTGGCAGACCATGCCATACCACCCTGCCAACCCTGGCAGACCATGCCATACCCACCCTGCCAACCCTGGCAGACCATGCCATACCCACCCTGCCAACCCTGGCCAGACCATGCCATACCCACCCTGCCAACCCTGGCCAGACCATGCCATACCCACCCTGCCACCCCGGCCAGACCATGCCATACCCACCCTGCCACCCTGGCCAGACCATGCCATACCCACCCTGCCAACCCTGGCCAGACCATGCCATACCCACCCTGCCAACCCTGGCCAGACCATGCCATACCCACCCTGCCAACCCTGGCCAGACCATGCCATACCCACCCTGCCAACCCTGGCAGACCATGCCATACCCACCCTGCCAACCCTGGCAGACCATGCCATACACACCCTGCCAACCCTGGCCAGACCATGCCATACCATCCTGCCAACCCTGGCCAGACCATGCAATACCCACCCTGCCAACCCTGGCCAGACCATGCCATACCCACCCTGCCAACCCTGGCCAGACCATGCCAAACCCACCCTGCCAACCCTGGCCAGACCATGCCATACCCACCCTGCCAACCCTGGCCAGACCATGCCATACCCACCCTGCCAACCCTGGCCAGACCATGCCATACCCACCCTGCCAACCCTGGTTAGACCATGCCATACCCACCCTGCCATCCCTGGCCAGACCATGCCATACCCACCCTGCCAACCCTGGCCAGACCATGCCATACCCACCCTGCCAACCCTGGCCAGACTATGCCATACCCACCCTGCCAACCCTGGCCAGACCATGCCATACCCACCCTGCCAACCCTGGCCAGACCATGCCATACACATCCTGCCAACCCTGGCCAGACCATGCCATACACATCCTGCCAACCCTGGCCAGACCATGTCATACACATCCTGCCAACCCTGGCCACACCATGTCATACACATCCTGCCAACCCAGGCCAGACCATGTCATACACATCCTGCCAACCCTGGCCAGACCATGTCATACACATCCTGCCAACCCTGGCCAGACCATGTCATACACATCCTGCCAGCCCTGGCAGACCATGCCATACACATCCTGCCAACCCTGGCAGACCATGCCATACACATCTTGCCAGCACTGGCAGACCATGTCATACACATCCTGCCAACCCTGGCAGACCATGCCATACTCACCCTGCCAACCCTGGCCAGACCATGTCATACACATCCTGCCAGCCCTGGCAGACCATGCCATACACATCCTGCCAGCCCTGGCAGACCATGCCATACACATCCTGCCAGCAATGGCAGACCATGTCATACACATCCTGCCAGTAATGGCAGACCATGCCATACACATCCTGCTAGCAATGGCAGACCATGTCATACACATCCTGCCAGCAATGGCAGACCATGCCATACACATCCTGCCAGCAATGGCAGACCATGCCATACACATCCTGCCAGCAATGGCAGACCATGCCATACACATCCTGCCAGCAATGGCAGACCATGTCATACACATCCTGCCAGTAATGGCAGACCATGTCATACACATCCTGCCAGCAATGGCAGACCATGCCATACACATCCTGCCAGCAATGGCAGACCATGCCATACACATCCTGCCAGCAATGGCAGACCATGCCATACACATCCTGCCAGCAATGGCAGACCATGTCATACACATCCTGCCAGCAATGGCCGACCAGGCTATACACATCCTGCCAGCAATGGCAGACCATGCCATACACATCCTGCCAGCAATGGCAGACCATGCCATACACATCCTGCCAGCAGTGGCAGACCATGCCATACACATCCTGCCAGCAATGGCAGACCATGTCATACACATCCTGCCAGCACTTATAAGCTACAAGAAGGAAGTTATATATTATAATGAAAGTGAAGCGAGTAAGAGGAACAGGACGGGTCAGTATTTTGCTCCAATTAAATCACAATGAATGAATATTCAACAAAACTGGCACTTACGTCATGGTTGCTAGGGCAACTGAGGACGCTGCCAGGCACAGGTGCCAAGCATTGCTGGAAAAAGGTGTAATCCTCCACTAATTGTATGGTTATTAACGCTAATTGTTATGTTTATATTAGCATTGTTATTGTTAATATTGTTGGTATTACTGTTAATAATGACGTTATTAATCTTAATATTGACAATAAGTAGAATAATATTCTTTGTGTGTGTGTGTGTTTATATATGCATATACAATTCCTTGGTAGTAGGTTGGTAGACAGCAACCACCCAGGGAGGTACTACCGTCCTGTGGTAGTAGGATGGTAAACAGCAACCACCCAGGGAGGTACTACCGTCCTGTGGTAGTAGGATGGTAGACAACAATCACCCAGGGAGGTACTACCGTCCTATGGTAGTAGTTTGGTAGACAACAACCACGCAGGGAGGTACTACCGTCCTGTGGTAGTAGGATGGTAGACAACCACCCAGGGAGGTACTACCGTCCTATGGTAGTAGGTTGGTAGACAACAACCACCCAGGGAGGTACTACCGTCCTATGGTAGTAGGATGGTAGACAACAACCACCCAGGGAGGTACTACCGTCCTGTGGTAGTAGGATGGTAGACAACAATCACCCAGGGAGGTACTACCGTCCTGTGGTAGTAGGTTGGTAGACAACAACCACCCAGGGAGGTACTACCGTCCTGTGGTAGTTGGTTGGTAGACAGCAACCACCCAGGGAGGTACTACCGTCCTGTGGTAGTAGGTTGGTAGACAGCAACCACGCAGGGAGGTACTACCGTCCTGTGGTAGTAGGATGGTAGACAACAATCACCCAGGGAGGTACTACCGTCCTGTGGTAGTAGGTTGGTAGACAACAACCACCCAGGGAGGTACTACCGTCCTGTGGTAGTAGGTTGGTAGACAACAACCACGCAAGGAGGTACTACCGTCCTGTGGTAGTAGGATGGTCGACAACAATCACCCAGGGAGGTACTACCGTCCTATGGTAGTAGGTTGGTAGACAACAACCACGCAGGGAGGTACTACCGTCCTGTGGTAGTAGGATGGTAGACAACCACCCAGGGAGGTACTACCGTCCTGTGGTAGTAGGTTGGTAGACAGCAACCACCCAGGGAGGTACTACCGTCCTGTGGTAGTAGGTTGGTAGACAGCAACCACGCAGGGAGGTACTACCGTCCTGTGGTAGTAGGATGGTAGACAACCACCCAGGGAGGTACTACCGCCCTGTGGTAGTAGGTTGGTAGACAGCAACCGCCCAGGAGGTACTACCGTCCCTGTGGTAGTAGGTTGGTAGACACAACCCCCAGGGAGGTACTACCGTCCTGTGGTAGTAGGATGGTGACAACAATCACCCAGGGGTACTACCGTCCTTGGTAGTAGGTTGGTGACAACAACCACCAGGGAGTACTACCGTCCTTGGTAGTAGGTTGGTAGACAACCACCCAGGGAGGTACTACCGTCCTGTGGTAGTAGGATGGTGACAGCAATCACCCAGGGAGGTACTACCTCCTTGGTAGTAGGTTGGTAGACACAACCACGCAGGGAGGTACTACCGTCCTGTGGTAGTAGGATGGTAGACACAACCACCCAGGGAGGTACTACCGTCCTGTGGTAGTAGGATGTAGACAGCAACCACCCAGGAGGTACTACCGTCCTGTGGTAGTAGGTTGGTAGACAGCAACCGCCCAGGGAGGTACTACCGTCCTGTGGTAGTAGGTTGGTAGACAGCAACCGCCCAGGGAGGTACTACCGTCCTGTGGTAGTAGGTGATAGACAGCAACCACCCAGGAGGTACTACCGTCCTGTGGTAGTAGGATGGTAGAACAACCACCCAGGAGGTACTACCATCCTGTGGTAGTAGGTTGGTAGACAACAACCGACCCAGGAAGGTACTACCAGTCCTGTGGTAGTAGGTTGGTAGACAACAACCACCCAGGGAGGTACTACCGTCCTGTGGTAGTAGGTTGGTAGACAACAACCACCCAGGGAGGTACTACCGTCCTGTGGTAGTAGGTTGGTAGACAACAACCGCCCAGGGAGGTACTACCGTCCTGTGGTAGTAGGTTGGTAGACAGCAACCACCCAGGAAGGTAATACCATCCTGTGGTAGTAGGTTGGTAGACAACAACCACCCAGGGAGGTACTACCGTCCTGTGGTAGTAGGATTGGTAGACAGCAACCACCCGGGGAGGTACTACCGATCCTGTGGTAGTAGGATGGTAGACAACAACCACCCAGGGAGGTACTACCGTCCTGTGGTAGTAGGTTGGTAGACAGCAACCACCCAGGGAGGTACTACCATCCTGCCAAATGAGTGTCAAACGGAAGCTTGTAATTGTTTTATATGATGGTAGGATTGCTGGTTCTTTTTTGTGTCATTAACACGCTGGATGACAGGTATATCTTGCTACTTACATTTAGCTCACACTACAGATACATGTACAAATATATATATATTTACACACCCATCTGGGTGTTCTTCTATTTTCTTAATAGTTCTTCTTTATTTCCTCTTATCTCCATGGGGAAGTGGAAAAGAATTCTTCCTCCGTAAGTTATGCATGTCCTAAGAGGCGACTAAAATGCCGGGAGCAAGGGGCTAGTAACCCCTTCTCCTGTGTAAATTACTGAATTTAAAAAGAAAAGCTTTTGTTTGTTTTTTTAGGTCACCCCTCCTCGGTGGGATATGGCCGGTTTGTTGAAAAAAAAAGATTATATAAAATATATATATATATATATATATATATATATATATATATATATATATATATATATATATATATATATATATATAACACTAATCATAATTTTTGTTCTACTTGCAGGTAAGTGTGGAGACCAGGTAGAGAGCAGACTCTAACTACTGGTAGGTTAATTACCTTCTAACTGTAATTATCATAACTTATGTTAATAATGATAACTAATCTATAATGATTAGTTTATTTGTGAAAAATTTACTACCGTTGGTTATATCATCTCTTAATTGACTTGTGTATTAAATTTAATTAGGGTAAATGAGTTTATATTGAGCTTTTCATGGAGGTAATGAGGGTGTATTAGTTAACACACACACACACACACACACACACACACACACACACACACACACACACACACACACACACACACATTGAAGACATAATGCACGAGAGCCCCCTGGGAGCCAGTGACCATATGGTGCTTAGCTTTGAGTACATTGTAGAGCTACAGGTGGAGAGGGAAAACAGTACCGATAGAGATAAACCAGACTTTAAAAGAGGAAACTACACGGGCATGAGGATTTTCCTGCAGGAGGTTCAGTGGGAAAGGGAAATGAAAGGACTGACAATAAATGAAATGATGGAATACGTAGGGGCAAAGTGCAAGGAGGCAGAGGAACGGTTTATACCCAGAGGCAAAGGATAAAATGGGAAGGCCAGAAAGAGCCCCTGGTTTACCCAAAGGTGCAGGGAGGCAAAGACTCAGAGTATCAGAGAATGGAAACGGTACAGAAGGCAAAGAACCCAAGTAAACAAAGATATTAGTAGAAGAGCTAGAAACGAGTATGCACAAGTACGGAGGGAGGCCCAGAAACAGTACGAAAATGACATAGCATCGAAAGTTAAGTCCGACCCGAAACTGATGTACAGTCACATCAGAAGGAAGACAACAGTCAAGGACCAGGTGATAAGGCTGAGGAGAGAAGATGGGGAACTTACAAGTAATGATCAAGAGGTATGTGAGGAGCTCAACTTGAGGGTTAAGGAAGTATTCACAATGTAGGAAGGAAGGCAGCTGGGTAGACAGGACGTGGTTCGTCACCAACAAGGGATGTACCAAGTGCTAGAAGGCATACACACAACTGAGGAGGAAGTGAAGCAGTTACTCAGTGACCTCAATACCTCAAAGGCGATGGGTCGGACAATATCTCCCGTGTGTTCTTCGGGAAGGAGCTGAGGTACTGAGTGTGCCACTTACCATAATATTCAACACTTCCCTTGAAACTGGGCAGCTACCTGAGGTATGGAAGAAGGCCAACGTAGTCCCCATTTTTAAAAAGGAGACAGAAAAGAGGCACTAAACTATAGACCGGTGTCACTTACATGTATAGTGTGCAAAGTCCTGGAGAAAATCATCAGGAAAAGAATGGTGGAACACCTTGAGCTGAACAGGATAATAAACACCAGACAGCACGGATTCCGGGAAGGCAAATCCTGTGTAACAAACCTCCTAGAGTTCTATGATAAAGTAACAGAGGTAAGGCAGGAGAGAGAAGGGTGGGTTGATTGCATTTTCCTGGACTGCAGGAAGGCCTTCGACACAGTTCCTCACATGAGATTAGTAAAGAAGTTGGAAGAACAAGCAGGTATAACATGAAGGGCACTGGAATGGATCAGGGAATACCTCAAAGGGAGGCAACAACGGGTCATGGTGCGTGGTGAGGTATCACAGTGGGCGCCTGTGACGAGCGGTGTACCGCAGGGGTCAGTCCTAGGACCAGTGTTATTCCTGGTATATGTAAATGACATGACGGACGGGATAGACTCAGAAGTGTCTCTATTCGCGGATGATGAGAAAATAATGAGGAGAATCACATCGGAAGAGGACCAGGCAGGGCTGCAAACAGACCTAGACAAACTCGACATCTGGTCTAGCAATTGGCTTCTCGAATTCAATCCCTCCAAATGCAAAGTCATGAGGATCGGAGAAGGGCAAAGAAGACCGATGACAGAGTACAAGCTAGGCGGACAAAGGCTACAAACCTCGGCAAAGGAGAAAGACCTTGGAGTGAGTATAACGCCAAGCACGTCTCCGGAGGCACACATCAACCAGATAACTGCGGCAGCATATGGGCGACTGGCAAACCTAAGATTAGCGTTCCGTTACCTTAACAAGGAATCGTTCAAGACACTGTATACCGTGTACGTCAGGCCCATACTAGAATATGCAGCACCAGTCTGGAACCCACACCTGGTCAAGCACGTAAAGAAACTAGAGAAAGTGCAAAGGTTTGCGACAAGGTTAGTTCCACAACTCAGGGGTCTGTCTTATGAAGAAAGATTGAGGGAAATAGGACTAACAACACTGGAGGAAAGAAGGGTCAGAGGAGACATGATAACGACATACAAAATACTGCGGGGAATTGACAAGGTAGACAGTGACAGGATGTTCCAGAGAGGGAACACAGAAACAAGGGGACACAACTGGAAGCTGAGGACTCAGATGAGTCAAAGGGAAGTCAGGAAGCATTTCTTCGGCCATAGAGTAGTCAGGAAGTGGAATAGTCTAGAGAAAGATATAGTGGAGGCAGGAACCATACATAGTTTTAAGACAAGGTATGATAAAGCTCATGGAGCAGGGAGAGCAGAGACCCAGTAGCAGACAGCGAAGAGGCGGGCCCAGGAGCTGAGTCTCGACCCCTGCAACCACAATTAGGTGAGTACAATTAGGTGAGTACACACACACACACACACACATACACACACACACACACACACACACACACACATACACACACACACACACACACACACTATACAACACCTATACAACCAACATCATGGGGAAATCCTAGAAATACACAAACGTATCGTATTCTCATTTTCCAGACTAATTGAGCTGCATTATTGTGTATTCCTCCTCTCATATTTGTTGCCTTGTATATTATTTGTGTATGCTAGCAGTTGTATGAGTATCTATGATGATTTTATATACGCAAATACAAGTATCCATTCTTGGTGTTTGAATATGTATCCATGTATATATTTCGTGTATATTTGTACTTGTGTGTGTATCCATGTGTACATTTCGTGTATGTGTGTATACATGAGTGTATTCAGCGTTGAGGACTCTTGTCAGAAATTAGTGATTCCTTAAAAAGAAGACTTTGTGAAAATAGTCTGCTGGATCACATAATGAGTGAGATAATGACAAGTCTATTACTACTACTACTACTGCTGGTACTACGAATACCACTACTACTACTGCTGGTACTACGAATACCACTACTACTACTGCTGGTACTACGAATACCACTACTACTACTGCTGGTACTACGAATACCACTACTACTACTGCTGGTACTACGAATACCACTACTACTACTGCTGGTACTACGAATACCACTACTACTACTGCTGGTACTACGAATACCACTACTACTACTGCTGGTACTACGAATACCACTACTACTACTACTGGTACTACGAATTCCACTACTACTACTAATAATAATATGTGCCAGCATTCCTCCTGTAGTATTTGTGGTATAATGCTGAACTCATTATCCCTAAAATGCTGAACTCTGGGCTCCTAAATGTAATAAATGTAGATCTCATATTTTGAACAGTAATGCAAATGACAATGTTGCCATGTTGAACCTGCGTTCTGCTGAGTGACGCTCACCACCACCTACACCACCTACACCACCTACACACCATCACCTACACCACCTACACCACCTACACACCATCACCTACACCACCTACACACCATCACCTACACCACCTACACACCACCACCACCTACACACCACCACCACCTACACACCACCACCACCTACACACCACCACCACCTACACACCACCACCACCTACACCACCTACACACCATCACCTACACACCATCTACACACCACCACCTACACACCACCTACACACCATCACCTACACACCATCACCTACACACCATCACCTACACACCATCACCTACACACCACCACCTACACACCACCACCTACACACCACCACCTACACACCATCACCTACACACCACCACCTACACACCACCACCTACACACCACCACCTACACACCACCTACACACCATCACCTACACACCATCACCTACACACCATCACCTACACACCACCTACACACCATCACCTACACACCACCTACACACCACCACCTACACACCACCTACACACCATCACCTACACATCACCTACACACCACCACCTACACACCACCACCTACACACCACCACCTACACACCACCTACACACCACCACCTACACACCATCACCTACACACCATCACCTACACACCACCACCTACACACCACCACCTACACACCACCTACACACCACCACCTACACACCATCACCTACACACCATCACCTACACACCATCACCTACACACCACCACCTACACACCACCACCTACACACCACCACCTACACACCATCACCTACACACCATCACCTACACACCATCACCTACACACCACCTACACACCATCACCTACACACCACCTACACACCACCACCTACACACCATCACCTACACACCATCACCTACACACCATCACCTACACACCATCACCTACACACCATCACCTACACACCACCACCTACACACCATCACCTACACACCACCACCTACACACCACCACCTACACACCACCACCTACACACCACCACCTACACACCATCACCTACACACCATCACCTAAACACCACCACCTACACACCATCATCTACACACCATCACCTACACACCATCACCTACACACCATCACCTACACACCATCACCTACACACCACCTACACACCATCACCTACACACCACCTACACACCACCACCTACACACCACCTACACACTATCACCTACACATCACCTACACACCACCACCTACACACCACCACCTACACACCATCTACACACCACCACCTACACACCATCACCTACACACCATCACCTACACACCATCACCTACACACCACCACCTACACACCACCACCTACACACCACCACCTACACACCATCACCTACACACCACCACCTACACACCACCACCTACACACCACCACCTGTCCATGAAGCCGGTTGCTACTTATTAAATATTTCATTGATGTTCCACGTTTCCAGAAGTTAGATTATTTTGTTGTTACCTAATCCACTACCTGTGTTACTTAACCCACTACCTGTGTTACCTAACCCACTACCTGTGTTACCTGACCCACTACATGTGTTACCTGACTCACTACTTGTGTTACCTGATCCACTACTTAATCCCACTACCTGTGCTGGTGGAGGACAATACCAAGTGTTGGAGGACAACTCCACAACACTGCACAACAACTCCATAACACACCTCCACAACACAACACCACAACACAATACAATACAACAACACAACTCCACAACAAACCACCACAACACAACTCCACAGTACAACACAACACAAAATCACATAAATTAATGGGCATAATAAGAGAGTTTTGTTTAGTTCTGGTGGAGGAAATAATGGACCATTATGAAGGTGAGGTGAGAACACCAGCGATATTACATCTCCCTCTTCCCTCCCTCTCTCCAAAGGCTTCTTACCCTCACTTACCTTTTCTCACCTTCATTTGTTCCTTTATTCTTGTGTTGGGTCTTACACCTCACAACAATCCCCATCCCTTTTAGTTACACAGCTGTCAGATATTTTTTATCCCTTCCCCCTAGTTACAGGTTCCTGCCCTCTGACCTGAATTAATCCTCCGACATACCTGCCTCACTTTCATCACAGCCTACACAAAGTTGATCAAAGCGTCTCTTGCTGGTGGCTACTTCCCTCGACTCTTCAAACCAGCCACTGTCATCCTAATTGCAAAATGCAACGAATCACTCATCGCCCCCAAGAATTACAGACCAATCAGCGTAATAGAAATACTTGGGAAAAGTGTTAGAAAGACTCACCAGTCAACGCATCTGCAAACCTCTTGAACTTAACAGCAACCTCACAGGCAGACAGTTCAGTTTCAAACAACTTAGACTCACTCAAGATACTCTGAACTTTATCCCAAATTATATCCACAGCTTCGGGAAATGGTTGAATTTGAGATGGACCTGCCATGTATGGGCCAGTAAGCCTGCTGCAGTGTTGCAACATTCTTATGCTCTTAATACTTCAAACAGGAATCTCCTCCAAGAACGTGAAAATGCATCAGACACTGGCACAGTTGGCTAGAGTACAAAATCTTCAACAATTTCAGCTCTTTAATTAACACCTAAGAACTTCTGTGCAACATGTTAGACAAAGGACTACTTCCACCTTCACTCTGAGGTCCTTCAATCCTCGCTACTACGACCACTTCCACCTTCACTCTGGGGTTCTTCAATCCTCGCTACTACAACTACTTCCACCTTCACTCTGAGGTCCTTCAATCCTCGCTACTACGATCACTTCCACCTTCACTCTGGGGTCCTTCAATCCTCGCTACTACGACTACTTCCACCTTCACTCTGGGGTCCTTCAATCCTCGCTACTACGACTACTTCCACATTCACCGGGGTCCTTCAATCCTCGCTACTACGACCACTTCCACCTTCACTCTGGGGTCCTTCAATCCTCGCTACTACGACTACTTCCACCTTCACTCTGGGGTCCTTCAATCCTCGCTACTACGACTACTTCCACCTTCACTCTGGGGTCCTTCAATCCTCGCTACTACGACTACTTCCACCTTCACTCTGGAGTCCTTCAATCCTCGGTACTACAACGACTTCCACCTTCACTATGGGGTCCTTCAATCCTCGCTACTACGACTACTTCCACCTTCACTCTGGGGTCCTTCAATCCTCGCTACTACGACTACTTCCACCTTCACTCTGGGGTCCTTCAATCCTCGGTACTACGACTACTTCCACCTTCACTCTGGGGTCCTTCAATCCTCGGTACTACGACTACTTCCACCTTCACTCTGGAGTCCTTCAATCCTCGGTACTACGACGACTTCCACCTTCACTATGGGGTCCTTCAATCCTAGCTACTACGACTTCTTTTCCACCTTCACTCTGGGGTCCTTCAATCCTCGCTACTACGACTACTTCTACCTTCACTCTGGGGTCCTTTAATCCTCACTACTACGACCACTTCCACCTTCACTCTGGGGTCCTTCAATCCTCGCTACTACGACCACTTCCACCTTCACTCTGGGGTCCTTCAATCCTCGTTACTTCGACCACTTCCACCTTCACTCTGGGGTCCTTCAATCCTCGCTACTACGACCACTTCCACCTTCATTCTGGGGTCCCTCAAGACTCGCTACTACGACCACTTCCACCTTCATTCTGAGGTCCCTCAAGACTCGCTACTACGACCACTTCCACCTTCATTCTGGGGTCCCTCAAGACTCGCTACTACGACCACTTCCACCTTCATTCTGGGGTCCCTCAAGACTCGCTACAATAAGTTGCCTCAGTACAACATCAAGCTCACCATTTATGCAGACGATGTCACTTAACTAATTTCACGTAGAACAGGGCTGGAACTCTCTCACAGAGCACACAATTTAAGTGGATGGAATCACATTTTGGGAACACAAATAGCGCATGAGGATAAAGACAACCAAATCTAAAATCAAATATTACATGGAGAGGGAACCATGATCTGAAGTTGATGGTATAACACGGCTGGTATCAGTGTAACACAGATGGTATCATTATAATGCACAGCTAGTATAATTGTAACACAGCTGGTATTAAAAGAGCGAGGGTCACATCAAAGAAACACCAGGATCTACTGAAGAATGAATGAAGGAATACAATAATAAGGAGAGCAGGGAAGGTCGGGTCGGGTAGTGTATTAACATGGTCAGGCTGTAAACTTTTTTCCCTCTGTTGTTGTTCTTCGTGTTTATCTCGTCTTGGAAATTTCCTGACTTACACGGCATGGGACACACACACAACACAAGACTGACTACCCCATCACTACACAAACACTGACCGTAACACCATACCAGTTTTAACCATAATGAACACCAGTAAGTCGTAGTTTCAGTCGAAGTGCAGACGAAGACGAATGGAGGTCCCTCCTGAGGCTACACTGATGGCCCTGGGAGGGAAGAGTAGAAGGAGGGAGGAGGAAGTAGTGGAGGGTCGATCAGAATACAGGGGATGGAGGAAAGGAAGAGGCGGGCGGAAGAGTGGAAGGAGTAGAGAGATGGAGCAGAGGATATAACTATGCAAGTGAATAAGGAAATTGGAAATGATGGAGTTTTGGGGAAAGAAGAGAAATGGTGTGATGGAGAGTGTATGGGAAGGTGAGGATGGAGGGTATTTGGGACGATGAGGATGGAGGAGGGAGTGATGGAGGGTGTTCTGGAGGAAGATAATGAAGGAGGGAGTGATGGAGTAACGCTGTTGCATGAGAATAATGTTGAAGGGAGAGACGGAGGGGAACTATTGGATTTGCTAAGTGAAAGAGGGAAGGATGGAGGAAATTATTGGCCCAGGACCATCTTAGCTTCGGTCTTGTCTCCCAGGACCATCTTAGCTTCGGTCTTGTCTATCAGGACCATCTTAGCTTTGGTCTTGTGTCTCCCAAGACCATCTTACCTTCGGTCTTGTCTCCCAAGACCATCTTAGCTTTGGTCTTGTCTCCCAGACCATCTTAGCTTTGGTCTTGTGTCTCCCAGGACCACCTTAGCTTTGGTCTTGTCTCCCAGGACCATCTTAGCTTTGGTCTTGTGTCCCAGGACCATCTTAGCTTTGGTCTTGTCTCCCAGGACCATCTTAGCTTTGGTCTTGTCTCCCAGGACCATCTTAGCTTTGGTCTTGTCTCCCAAGACCATCTTAGCTTTGGTCTTGTCTCCCAAGACCATCTTACCTTCGGTCTTGTCTCCCAAGACCACCTTAGCTTTGGTCTTGTCTCCCAGGACCACCTTAGCTTTGGTCTTGTGTCCCAGGACCACCTTAGCTTTGGTCTTGTCTCCCAGGACCATCTTAGCTTTGGTCTTGTCTCCCAAGACCATTTTACCTTCGGTCTTGTCTCCCAGGACCATCTTAGCTTTGGTCTTGTGTCTCCCAGGACCACCTTAGCTTTGGTCTTGTCTCCCAGGACCACCTTAGCTTTGGTCTTGTCTCCCAGGACCATCTTAGCTTTGGTCTTGTGTCTCCCAGGACCACCTTAGCTTTGGTCTTGTCTCCCAGGACCACCTTAGCTTTGGTCTTGTCTCCCAGGACCACCTTAGCTTTGGTCTTGTCTCCCAGGACCATCTTAGCTTTGGTCTTGTCTCCCAGGACCATCTTAGCTTTGGTCTTGTCTCCCAGGACCACCTTAGCTTTGGTCTTGTCTCCCAGGACCATCTTAGCTTTGGTCTTGTGTCTCCCAGGACCACCTTAGCTTTGGTCTTGTCTCCCAGGACCACCTTAGCTTTGGTCTTGTCTCCCAGGACCACCTTAGCTTTGGTCTTGTGTCTCCCAGGACCACCTTAGCTTTGGTCTTGTCTCCCAGGACCATCTTAGCTTTGGTCTTGTCTCCCAGGACCATCTTAGCTTTGGTCTTGTCTCCCAAGACCATCTTAGCTTTGGTCTTGTGTCTCCCAGGACCACCTTAGCTTTGGTCTTGTGTCTCCCAGGACCATCTTAGCTTTGGTCTTGTCTCCCAGGACCACCTTAGCTTTGGTCTTGTCTCCCAGGACCATCTTAGCTTTGGTCTTGTCTCCCAGGACCACCTTAGCTTTGGTCTTGTCTCCCAGGACCATCTTAGCTTTGGTCTTGTCTCCCAGGACCATCTTAGCTTTGGTCTTGTCTCCCAGGACCATCTTAGCTTTGGTCTTGTCTCCCAAGACCATCTTAGCTTCGGTCTTGTCTCCCAGGACCATCTTAGCTTCGGTCTTGTGTCTCCCAGGACCACCTTAGCTTCGGTCTTGTGTCTCCCAACACCACCTTAGCTTCGGTCTTGTGTCTCCCAGGACCACCTTAGCTTCGGTCTTGTGTCTCCCAAGACCACCTTAGCTTCGGTCTTGTGTCTCCCAGGACCACCTTAGCTTCGGTCTTGTGTCTCCCAAGACCACCTTAGCTTCGGTATTGTGTCTCCCAAGACCACCTTAGCTTCGGTCTTGTCTCCCAGGACCACCTTAGCTTCGATCGTGTCTCCCAGGACCACCTTAGCTTCGGTCTTGTCTCCCAGGACCACCTTAGCTTCGGTCTTGTCTCCCAGGACCACCTTAGCTTCGGTCTTGTGTCTCCCAGGACCACCTTAGCTTCGGTCTTGTCTCCCAGGACCACCTTAGCTTTGGTCTTGTCTCCCAGGACCATCTTAGCTTTGGTCTTGTCTCCCAGGACCACCTTAGCTTTGGTCTTGTCTCCCAGGACCACCTTAGCTTCGGTCTTGTGTCTCCCAGGACCACCTTAGCTTCGGTCTTGTGTCTCCCAGGACCACCTTAGCTTCGGTCTTGTGTCTCCCAGGACCACCTTAGCTTCGGTCTTGTGTCTCCCAGGACCACCTTAGCTTCGGTCTTGTGTCTCCCAGGACCACCTTAGCTTCGGTCTTGTCTCCCAGGACCACCTTAGCTTCGGTCTTGTGTCTCCCAGGACCACCTTAGCTTCGGTCTTGTGTCTCCCAGGACCTCTGTACTCAGCAACGTTGGTGTTCCATCTCAGTATCAGCCGTGGTGCTGACGGATAGGCAGCATTGTGGTGCTGGCTGATGGTCAGCACTGTGGTGCTGACAGATGGTCAGCACTGGTGCTGACAGATGGTCAGCACTGTGGTGCTAACAGATGGTCAGCACTGTGGTGCTAACAGATGGTAAGCACTGTGGTGCTAACAGATGGTCAGCACTGTGGTGCTGACAGATGGTCAGCACTGTGGTGCTGACAGATGGTCAGCACTGGTGCTGACAGATGGTAAGCACTGTGGTGCTAACAGATGGTCAGCACTGTGGTGCTAACAGATGGTAAGCACTGTGGTGCTAACAGATGGTCAGCACTGTGGTGCTGACAGATGGTCAGCACTGGTGCTGACAGATGGTAAGCACTGTGGTGCTAACAGATGGTCAGCACTGTGGTGCTAACGGATGGTAAGCACTGTGGTGCTAACAGATGGTCAGCACTGTGGTGCTGACAGGTGGTCAGCACTGTGGTGCTAACAGATGGTCAGCACTGTGGTGCTGACATATGGTCAGCACTGGTGCTGACAGATGGTCAGCATTGTGGTGCTAACAGATGGTCAGCACTGTGGTGCTAACAGATGGTCAGCACTGTGGTGCTAACAGATGGTCAGCACTGTGGTGCTGACAGATGGTCAGCACTGTGGTGCTGACAGATGGTCAGCACTGTGGTGCTGGGGAGGCCGCAGCAACAAGCAGCTTTAGTAGATCGATAAACTACAGCTGGTGGGAACCACCCACAACCCTTCCCTCTAATTCTCCCACGGTGTGTCTGCTGACCCAGTGTTCCTACACGGTGTGTCTGCTGACCCAGTGTTCCTACACGGTGTGTCTGCTGACCCAGTGTTCCTACACGATGTGTCTGCTGACCCAGTGTTCCTACACGGTGTGTCTGCTGACCCAGTGTTCAACACTCCACCCAAGTGAACATCATAACAGTGTTCAACACTCCTAGGTGAACATCATAACAGTGTTCAACACTCCACCCAGGTGAACATCATAACAGTGTACAACACTCCACCCAGGTGAACATCATAACAGTGTACAACACTCTACCCAGGTGAACATCATAACAGTGTTCAACATTCCACCCAGGTGAACATCATAACAGTGTACAACACTCCACCCAGGTGAACATCATAACAGTGTACAACACTCCACCCAGGTGAACATCATAACAGTGTTCAACATTCCACCCAGGTGAACATCATAACAGTGTTCAACACTCCACCCAGGTGAACATCATAACAGTGTTCAACACTCCACCCAGGTGAACATCATAACAGTGTACAACACTCCACCAAGGTGAACATCATAACAGTGTTCAACACTCCACCCAGGTGCACATCATAACAGTGTTCAACACTCCACCCAGGTGAACATCATAATAGTGTACAACTCTCCACCCAGGTGAACATCATAACAGTGTACAACACTCCACCCAGGTGAACATCATAACAGTGTTCAACACTCCACCCAGGTGAACATCATAATAGTGTACAACTCTCCACCCAGGTGAACATCATAACAGTGTACAACACTCCACCCAGGTGAACATCATAATAGTGTACAACACTCCACCCAGGTGAACATCATAACAGTGTTCAACACTCCACCCAGGTGAACATCATAACAGTGTTCAACACTCCACCCAGGTGAACATCATAACAGTTTTCAACACTCCCAGGTGAACATCATAACAGTGTTCAACACTCCACCCAGGTGAACATCATAACAGTGTTCAACACTCCCAGGTGAACATCATAACAGTGTTTAACACTCACGTGGAACGTGGAACGAACATGTTAATTACTTTCATTAATCACCTTAGTTTGTGACCGTCTTGATGAATCTTTCTTCTAGTGAGGTGTGGAAAGTATATTTTTCCAATGTTTGTATAAACTCTCCTGGGAACGAGTAAAGGAACACTGTATTATCTGTCACAAATGTTTTTCAAAGTGACTTTGTATAATGTTAAGACAGGGGATGATGACCTCTTGTTGTAGTGTGTATAATGTTAAGACAGGGGATGATGACCTCTTGTTGTAGTGTGTATAATGTTAAGACAGGGGATGATGACCTCTTGTTGTAGTGTGTATAATGTTAAGACAGGGGATGATGACCTCTTGTAGTGTGTATAATGTTAAGACAGGGGATGATGACCTCTTGTTGTAGTGTGTATAATGTTAAGACAGGGGATGATGACCTCTTGTTGTAGTGTGTATAATGTTAAGACAGGGGATGATGACCTCTTGTTGTAGTGTGTATAATGTTAAGACAGGGGATGATGACCTCTTGTTGTAGTGTGTATAATGTTAAGACAGGGGATGATGATCTCTTGTTGTAGTGTGTATAATGTTAAGACAGGGGATGATGACCTCTTGTTGTAGTGTGTATAATGTTAAGACAGGGGATGATGACCTCTTGTTGTAGTGTGTATAATGTTAAGATAGGGGATGATGACCTCTTGTTGTAGTGTGTATAATGTTAAGATAGGGGATGATGACCTCTTGTTGTAGTGTGTATAATGTTAAGATAGGGGATGATGACCTCTTGTTGTAGTGTGTATAATGTTAAGACAGGGGATGATGACCTCTTGTTGTAGTGTGTATAATGTTAAGACAGGGGATGATGACCTCTTGTTGTAGTGTGTATAATGTTAAGACAGGGGATGCTGATCTCTTCATCATTCTTTGCTTCAGTGTGTCTAATAAGAACCATGAAACTAGGAAGGTCAGCCTGGGCCACCACTGTGACCACAGCTGCAGGATTTTACAGACGGGTCTCACACCAACATGGGTGTGGTACTGGTTCACCATCTCAACTGTGACTACATGACGATGGAAGCCACAACTGTTACTTGGTTCCACCAATCACAAGATCTAAGTCATACCACCCGCTACTGTTACCCTACAGTAACTGCTGTACTGCTTCAGAACAACAGTCATGACACCACCAAGACTCTCACTTCAGCAACCACTAACACAACTACGGGTATGAGGCACCTACTATCACAACCACACAACAACAACAACATCAACAAACACAGTTATACGACAACTACCAACACAATCATACAACAACAACAACCAACACAACTACAAGGAAACGACACAGCATTAACCAAAAAAGCACCACAACATCTATAATCACAGCCACAACAATAGCCACACAACCACCACCACCACATCCTCATGAGAACACAGTATCACCATAACTCAGCATCACTACAACAAGCAGACAACATTAACCAATACATCGACAACAACAGCAACACTATCACAAGTAACACCCACCTATACATCTACAACAACAATAGCAGTCAACATCACCACAACAATAACAACTACAACATGAATCACAAAGCCAGTTACCAAGAACGTGTGGTCAGTAACAAGCCTCTCAAAGAGGTGATAAAAACAGTGATAAGAGCCACTTATCAGAGGACCGAGAGCTAATGAGCATCATGACAATGTCCAGCTCCTCTCTGCCCTGCACCACAATTTATAACCATAGGAAGAAGGAAGAGGAGGAGGAGGAAGACGGAGAAGGGAATAAAGGAAAATGAGAGGAAATACAAGAGATGGACATGTATACTTGACTCACACACCATACCACGGGCGGGGCTTGAACCCGTAGTGTCATTACGATGTTGTCAGTCACAACACAAACACACCATACCACGGGCGGGGCTTGAACCCGTAGTGTCATTACGATGTTGTCAGTCACAACACAAACACACCATACCACGGGCGGGGACTCTGCATTAATAACATCTGAGTACTGTCCGTTAAGTTATTAGTATTATGATAACTTGGTTATACTAGGGTAGTTATTAGTATTATCTTATGATAACTTGGTTATACTAGGGTAGTTATTAGTATTGTTATCTTATGATAACTTGGCTATGCTAGGGTAGTTATTAGTATTGTTATCTTATGATAACTTGGCTATGTTAGGGTAGTTATTAGTATTGTTATCTTATGATAACTTGGTTATACTAGGGTAGTTATTAGTAGTGTTATCTTATGATAACTTGGTTATACTAGGGTAGTTATTAGTATTATCTTATGATAACTTGGTTATACTAGGGTAGTTATTAGTATTGTTATCTTATGATAACTTGGTTATACTAGGGTAGTTATTAGTATTGTTATCTTATGATAACTTGGCTATGCTAGGGTATATATTAGTATTGTTATCTTATGATAACTTGGTTATACTAGGGTAGTTATTAGTATTGTTATCTTATGATAACTTGGCTATGCTAGGGTAGTAATTAAATTGGTTATATAGATTAGTACAATAAGAACAGTGTCACAAGGTGAAGACACATCATGACTGAACAGTGTCACAAGGTGAAAACACATCATGACTGAACAGTCACAAGGTGAAGACACATCATGGCTGAACAGTCACAAGGTGAAGACACATCATGGCTGAACAGTCACAAGGTGAAGACACATCATGGATGAACAGTCACAAGGTGAAGACACATCATGGCTGAACAGTGTCACAAGGTGAAGACACATCATGACTGAACAGTCACAAGGTGAAGACACATCATGGCTGAACAGTGTCACAAGGTGAAGACACATCATGACTGAACAGTGTCACAAGGTTAAGACACATCATGACTGAACAGTGTCACAAGGTGAAGACACATCATGACTGAACAGTGTCACAAGGTGAAGACACATCATGACTGAACAGTGTCACAAGGTGAAGACACATCATGACTGAACAGTGTCACAAGGTGAAGACACATCATGACTGAACAGTGTCTGACACAGGAATGTTAATAAACACAGAAAACAACTAAAGGTAAGTATAATATCCATGTAACAAATAACAAGTATAATAAGGAGGGTTCACAGACAATATTGAAATATTCATGGCTTCAAATATATTGTCAATATACCTTTAAAAGTATCATCACATAGCTAGCAACACTACCTGGAGGCCATTCCGGGGATCGACGTCCCCGCGGCCCGGTCTATGACCAGGCCTCCCGGTGGATCAGGGCCTGATCAACGAGGCTGTTACTGCTGGCTGCACGTAGTCCAACGTACGAACCACAGCTCGGCTGATCTGGCACTGACTTTAGGTATCTGTCCAGCTCCCTCTTGAAGGCAACCAGGGGTCTACTGGTAATGCCCCTAATGGCTGGTGGGAGGCTGTTGAACAGTCTTGGGCCCCGGACAACTTATTGTGTTTTCTCTTAGTGTACCAGTGGCGCCCCTACTTTTCACTGGGGGTATGTTGTACCGTCTGCCAAGTCTTTTGCTTTCGTTTGGAGTGATTTCTGTGTGCATATTAAGGACCAGTCCCTCCAGAATCTTCCAGGTGTAGATTATGACATAGCTCTCTCGCCTGCGCTCCAGTGAATATAAGTCTAGTGCTTCCAGGCGTTCCCAGTAGTTAAGGTGTTTGATGGAACTTATACGTGCAGTAAAGGTTCTCTGTACATTCTCTAGATCTGCAATTTCACCTGCCTTGAATGGGGATGTTAATGTACAGCAGTATTCTAGCCTAGAAAGAACAAGTGATTTAAAAAGGATCATCATTGGCTTGGCATCTCTTGTCTTGAATGTTCTCATTATCCATCCTATCAGTTTCCTCGCAGTTGTAATAGTGGCATTGTTGTGGTCCTTGAAGGTGAGGTCTTCGGACATTACCACACCCAGGTCCTTCACATTACTTTTCCGATCTATTGTGTGATTAGAGTTTGTAATATACTCAGTCCTAGCTATTATTTCCTCCAGTTTTCCATAACGGAGTAGTTGGAATTTGTCTTCATTGAACATCATATTGTTCTCTGTTGCCCATTGGAAAACTTGGTTTATATCTTCTTGGAGATTTGCCGTGTCCTCAATGGATGACACTCTCATGCAGATCCTAGTATCATCTGCAAAGGATGATACAGTGCTGTGGTTTACATCTCTGTCTATGTCTGATATGAGAATGAGGAACAGGATAGGTGCGAGTACTGTGCCTTGTGGGACAGAGCTCTTCACTGTGGCAGCATCCGATTTAACTATGTTTACCACTACTCTTTGTGTTCGATTGGTTAGGAAGTTGAAGATCCATCTGCCTACTTTGCCTGTTATACCTTTAGCACGCATTTTGTGTGCTATTACACCATGATCGCACTTGTCAAAGGCTTTTGCAAAATCTGTGTATACTACATCTGCATTCTGCTTGTTTTCCAGAGCATCTAAGACCATATCATAGTGGTCTAGCAGTTGTGAGAGGCAGGAGCGACCTGCTCTGAAACCATGTTGCCCTGGGTTGTGCAATTGTTGGGAGTCCAGGTGGTTTACTATCCTGCTTCTTAGAACTCTTTCAAAGATTTTTATGATATGGGACGTTAAAGCTATTGGTCTATAGTTCTTAGCTACTGCTTTGCTGCCACCTTTATGGAGTGGGGCTATATCCGTTGTTTTTAGTGACTGTGGAATCTCGCCTGTGTCTAAGCTCCTTCTCCATAGTATACTTAGGGCCTGTGAGAGGGGTTTCTTGCAGTTCTTAATGAACACAGAGTTCCACGAGTCTGGGCCTGGGGCTGAGTGCATGGGCATGTCGTCGATGGCTTTCTTAAAGTTTAGAGGAGTTAGGGTTATATCAGAAATTTGGCATACATTGGCAGGGTTTTGAGGCTCATTCATGAAAAAATTGTTTGGATTGTCTATCTTTAGACGGATTAGTGGTTCGCTGAGCACAGTCATATTGAGATTTCAGTATCTCAATCATTTCTTTGTTGTCATCTGTGTAAGATCCGTCTTGTCTGATCAGGGGCCCTATACTAGAAGTGGTTTTTGCCTTGTTTTTCGCATATGAAAAGAAATATTTCGAATTTCTTTCAGTTTCACTAATCGCTTTTAGCTTCTCTTGACTCTCCTGGATCCTGTATGAGTCCTTTAATTTTAGCTCAATATTTTCCACTTCCCTGGTTAGCGCTTCCTTCCGTGAATCAGATAGTAACTTACTCGAATCAGATAGTAACTTACTCGTGACCAACATCGACATACTAACACTGAGTTCACTATCAACCTGTCAAGTTCTTGAGGAGCTCAGTGATTCTTCGTCTTCTCTTGTATAGGGACCATCTCTCTCTCTCCTGTTTACTTCTTCTCTTCCTTTTTCATAGAGGAATATGCCTTGAACATACTTCAGCTACCAGGTGGTTGATCTTTTCAAGGCACTGGTTAGGGTCCATGTACGTCTGGACTTCGATTAGATTGTGATCAGAATTTGTTGTTTTTTATATTATGTTTCTTACCAGGTCCTCATTATTTGTGAAGATAAGGTCTAGTGTGTTCTCTAGTCTCGTTGGCTCCACTATCTGCTGACTTAGGGTGTGTTTGTTGCAGAAATTCAGCAGCTCATGTGTGTGTGACTTTTCATCAGAGCTGCCTCCAGGGATTATTTCTGCTACAACATTATTTGCTATATTCTTCCATTTTGTATGTCTAAGATTGAAGTCACCAAGCAGCAAGATGTTTGGGGATGGGGCTGGAAGGTTTTCCAGACAGGAGTCAATTTTTGATAGTTGTTCTTTGAACTGTTGGGAAGTTGCATCTGGTGGCTTATATACAAGTACAATGACTAAGTTTTGGTTCTTGATTTTTATTGTCAGAACTTCAACTACATCATTTGTGGTGTTCAGTATCTCTGTGTAAATGAGCGACTCTTTGACATACAGGCCAACCCCCCTTGTTGCCTGTTCTGTCGCATCTGAAAAGGTTGTACCCAGGTATCAATATTTCACTGTCAAAGTAATCTTTTGCGTGGGTCTCTGTGAAGGCTGCAAACACTGCATTTGACTCCCCTAGAAGTCCACTAATGAAAGGAAGTTTGTTGTTGGTAGATGGCTTAAGGCCCTGTATATTAGCAAATATAAATGAGGTTGTGTTGCATGTTTGTTGGGGGGATTTCATTGTTGGCATCAGTAGTTGTGAGTCCGGAGGGGCCACTGGCTGTGCCTCCAGTCTAACAAAGCTCCAAGGTGGTGGACTAATTTGGTTACCTCTTTCCATTTTCTTTCTTCGTTTCTTACCACTAAAAAATCACCTTGGGTGGGGTTTTCATAACTACCATAACTACTATGGTTTGTTGTATGGGGTATGTGCCTCCTGGTTCCTTTTAGGTGGTATGCGGGGCAATTTGTATTGTAACATTGTTTTTCAAAGATTGAAGAATGACACATCTCAGGGTGGAAGAATTTGTAGGAGGTAGAACGACACACTCCTTAAGACAGGAGGTCGCGGCAGTTTTTGGGATGCTCAAAGTTGCATGTCCCATTCGTTTGCCCTGATATTCCGTGTTTACAGATGCCCCAAACATAGTATTTGCACCATTTTGTTTTTGGCTGGATACAATTCGTGCTGGATGTATTCCTAGTCTGTGCAGATCCTAGATCTGCACCACAGTCCACCACAGCCAAACCCGAGACACCACCATCTGATGACATGGGGCCAATATTTTCCCTGGAAGAAGACTCCCCTACTATATCTGTACTAGGGGCTATGGCTGTGATGGCTGCAGACGAGTCTACCCCGGTAGAGGACTCCTCTACTACATCTGTACTAGAGGCTATGGCTGTGGAGTCTACCCTGGTAGAGGACTCCTCTACTACATCTGTACTAGAGGCTATGGCTCTGGAGGACTCCTCCCCTACATCTGTACTAGAGGCTATGGCTGTGGTGGCTGTGGAGGAGTCTTTAACCAAATCCGGATTTTCACTATGGCTGGGGGCTGGGTCTGGGTCAGCCCTAGGGCTGGGGACTGGGCTAGCTGTTTTTTTTTGCCTCCTGTGTTTTTTTTCGGTGGGTGACTATTTATTTTTGGGTCATTTGTTGTAGACTGGACATTCTGTGTGTTAAACTTTACTCCTGTCCTATCTTCCCATGCTCTATATATACCGGGTAGACTATTCAATAGTTTCTCCTTTTTTTCATGCTTATTGTTCATTAACCTCCTGAGTGCTTTCCTGATATCTGTCCATAGTTGCACATCCTTGTTGCAGATCCAGAAACACCTGTCTAGATAGATGTCATTTTTGGTTGCTGTGTTAATTCCTGAACATGTGACATGATGTTTTGAAAAGCAAAGGTTGCATGTGATTCTGGAAATACACAAGCAATATACAAGACTGGAGCATATATGTAAACAGCCTTCGGGCGAAACATAGCACATGTTTACCCTCCAGACTATCCTGTAAACTTTATAGTCTAAGTCGTAAATGTTCCCGAGCTGAAAAATAAATACCTGGAAGTGCACACCGAGGCTGTCTGCTGAGAACTATCAGCTTAGAGTTGCGGATGAGTGCAACAGACTACCATGGGACTGTCATGGGACCTGTATGGGCCAGTAGGCCTTCTGCAGTGTTCCTCCTTTCTTATGCTCTACTTAGGTTAAGAACCGTCATTTATGGTCTAGGTGTTGGAGACAAGCGTAGAAAAGCAGAAGGCTCTCTTTACTATCCTTGCTCCAAACACCTTATTAATACACTACATACACACATCGGGGCCAGGAGCTAAAATTCGACCCCTAAAACACAAATAGGTGAGTGACAACCTCTTGTTGTAGTGTGTATAATGTTAAGACACACACACACACACACACACACACACACACATACACACACACACACACTATAAGCATGTTAGAAAAGGTATTTCAATTATTACTGAGTCAATAGAGTGGTAATCTTAGCAGCCAGATCAACAGCTGATTACTCCATAATGATTTAGCACACTGATTGCAGGATAACTGAGGATAACCACTGCTAATTGCAGGATAACTGAGGATAGCCACTGCTAATTCGGGCTCACTGCCGGCATATAATTTATGAGGTATAATTTTAGCGAGTGTCAGCGGGGCAGCGGCGGGAAAATTGGTTTATGTCTGTTAAGGGAAACACTTGTGGCTTGGGGCGGGGGGTGGGGGTGATGAATGGGGGTGAGGGGAATTTAGGTGGGGAGGAAGTGGGAAAGACCAGTGGGAGAGGGAGAAGAGAGGGTGTTGTGAGGAGTGGAAAGGTATTTCCATTCTCTCTGTCTCTCTCTTTCTCTCTCTCTCTCTCTGTCTCTCTCTCTCTCTGTCTCTCTCTCTCTGACCCAAACTACCGTCACTCGGGTGTTATTAACTGCCTCCCACTTCCCCTCCTTACCATCATTCTTCTTCTCCCATTACTTAACTTTCCATCGTTGTTTATACAGCAATTCCCCTTCATCAGCCCCCTTTACCTTCGGTTCCTTTATCTTTCTTCCCCCTCTTCCTCCTACCACTATTCCTCTACGTCCTCCTTCCCTCTTCATCCTCTGCCTCCTTTGTTATTGTTTTGGGGATTATGACACTGGTAGGGAGGAGGTGGGGGATTGTGGTGGTGGTGGTGGTGTTTATGGAGGCGGATGTAGGTAGTGGTGGTGGGGGGGGGAAGGTAGAAATGGTGATGTTGGGGAAGTGGTGGAGAAGGTCTACGATGTTGTGGTATCAGTTAATCCGTCAGTACTGTCAGCTGCACTGGACACTGTCAGCTGGGCTGAACACTGCCAGCTGGGATGAAGACTGTCAGCTACACTGGACACTGTCAGCTGGACTGAGCACTGACACTACTACTATCAGGCTGGACACAGTCCAGCTGGAACTGTCATTCGTATAGTGAGCTGAACCCGAACACTCAGTATTAAAAGTTCACAGATAGTGTGGAACTTTAAGACGCACAACAACGACACAGATAGTGTGGAACTTTAAGACGCACAACAACGACACAGATAGTGTGGAACTTTAAGACGCACAACAACGACACAGATAGTGTGGAACTTTAAGACGCACAACAACGACACAGGTAGTGTGGAACTTTAAGACGCACAGCAACGACACAGGCAGTGTGGAACTTTAAGACGCACAGCAACGACACAGGTAGTGTGGAACTTAAGACGCACAACAACAACACAGGTAGTGTGGAACTTTAAGACGCACAACGACACAGGTAGTGTGGAACTTTAAGACGCACAACGACGACACAGGTAGTGTGGAACTTTAAGACGCACAGCAACGACACAGGTAGTGTGGAACTTTAAGACGCACAACAACGACACAGGTAGTGTGGAACTTTAAGACGCACAGCAACGACACAGGCAGTGTGGAACTTTAAGACGCACAACAACGACACAGGTAGTGTGGAACTTTAAGACGCACAACGACACATGTAGTGGGGAACTTTAAGACGCACAACAACGACACAGGCAGTGTGGAACTTTAAGACGCACAGCAACGACACAGGCAGTGTGGAACTTTAAGACGCACAGCAACGACACAGGCAGTGTTGAACTTTAAGACGCACAACAACGACACAGATAGTGTGGAACTTTAAGACGCACAACAACGACACAGGTAGTGTGGAACTTTAAGACGCACAACGACACAGGTAGTGTGGAACTT
The DNA here is from genome assembly GCA_009830355.1 of Cherax destructor. Classification (NCBI taxonomy): domain Eukaryota; kingdom Metazoa; phylum Arthropoda; class Malacostraca; order Decapoda; family Parastacidae; genus Cherax; species Cherax destructor. The sequence goes on along the minus strand of WNWK01002149.1, from coordinate 150,291 downwards.
TAAGACGCACAACAACGACACAGGTAGTGTGGAACTTTAAGACGCACAACAACGACACAGGTAGTGTGGAACTTTAAGACGCACAACAACGACACAGGTAGTGTGGAACTTTAAGACGCACAACAACGACACAGGCAGTGTGGAACTTTAAGACGCACAACAACGACACAGGCAGTGTGGAACTTTAAGACGCACAACAACGACACAGTGTGGAACTTTAAGACGCACAACAACGACACAGGTAGTGTGGAACTTTAAGACGCACAACGACGACACAGGTAGTGTGGAACT
>WNWK01002149.1:135000-145000 GCA_009830355.1 Cherax destructor | reverse complement strand
TTCTTGCCGAATAAGGGAAGCGAAAAATTGTGTATGCAATAATTTCGCAAAAATCATTCTGAATCTAACGAAAGAAATATATTTCACTGTTTGTTTATTATTAAACTATTGTATTTTGTTAGATTAGGCTAAATTAAATTACACTTGTTATAATAAGGTTAGGTAAGTTTTCTAAGGTTCTTTTGGTACAAAATTATTAATTTTTACATTAACATAAATGAAAAAAATATATCTTTAAAATATATGTATAAGAGAAAATTTTAAAGGACTTAATTTTAAACGAGTTCTTGCTAATTGATCAGTTTTACCTATTCGGCACGACATATATAAAGAAAACTTGACATTTAAGTTAGAAGAATTATCTTAACCGTCCATCCTTGAGTAATTATCGGAATTTAACCATTTTAAAACTTTGCAAAGATTACACGAGATGATAAATTGAGTCACGTGTGAGGGGGGGAGGGGGGGGTTCAATAGAGTTGCTGTGATGGCAGATGTGTGTTTAACCATCAGCGGCTGAGTGTTTGTGAAATATGATGGAACTTAAATGGAGACTACCACAACCAATCATTTGAATCTCATTAAGGAAATTATGAATTAACTATTTGTCTTATTTGCATATTGTATTTTTGTTTATAGTTTAGTAGAAACCAGTACTTTTTTAATGTATTTTTGTATTGGACTTTTTTTTGTGACAATGTGAAGTGGTGGGGGAAGAAACGCCCTCCACCCACGCCCTCCACCCACGCCCTCCACCCACGCCCTCCACCCACGCCCTCCACCCACGCCCTCCACCCACGCCCTCCATCCCCACTCTGTATCCATTCTTCATCCATCTGCCATCCTACACACATTCCTACTGCCACACATATACAAATGCTGGGTCTCTCCATACCTACATCTGCGCCTTCCGTAATTACGTCTCCTCCTGCCACGCCTCCTGCAAGTATATCTGGAGACTGTGAGAAACCACGAGAGCTAATATCTGCTGTGCTCACTCTGGCTACTTAACACTAATAGTGATCTGGACAGGGTTGTGTTGTACCTCTTGTCTGCTGGAAAGTAATATTCTCTCTTTCCCTTCCTTCTTCTCTATCCCTCCCTCCTTCTTTCCCTTCCTTCCTCTCTCCCTCCTCCCTCACACAAAATACATAACACTTGGCTGTCATAGCATTAATCAGAACATTAATCCATTGATCGCCAGCATCGTTCGTTGTTGACGTAGACGGTCGCACCTCACACTTACTTCACAACAAGACCATAAAACACGTCACTCTTCCTTCATAACGTACCCAAGGTGTTCCTTGCTGATTAACCTGCCTGCCACCACCCATTAACATTAACCTGCCTACAACCACCCATAACATTAACCTGCCTGCCACCACCCATTAACAATAACCTGCCTGGCACCACCCATTAACATTAACCTGCCTGCAATCACCCATAACATTAACCTGCCTGCCACCACCCATTAACATTAACCTGCCTGCAATCACCCATAACATTAACCTGCCTGCCACCAGCCATTAACATTTCCTACCTGCCACCAGTCATTAACAATAACCTGCCTGCCACCACCCATTAACATTACCCTGTCTGCCACCAGTCATTAACAATAATCTGCATTCCTCCAAGCATTAATACTAACACAGACAAATGCACTTGAAAATGGGACGGAAGACAGGAAGAGTACTGTATATATGGGCCAAATATATACCTGGAGTATACCTCTCCTTATCCCTCTTTTTTTCTCCTTTCCTAAAGCATGTGTTTTTCCTCTTCCTCGTACCTTTCCGCTTCCACTCCTTCCTGCCTTTTCCGCTTCCACTCCTTCCTGCCTTTTCCGCTTCCACTCCTTCCTGCCTTTTCCGCTTCCACTCCTTCCTGCCTTTTCCGCTTCCACTCCTTCCTGCCTTTTCCGCTTCCACTCCTTCCTGCCTTTCCGTAACATGTCAATCATCCTTCTCATAAAATTGGATATTGGCTTCAGATGCTGGGATAGGATGGTGATAGTGAGAATAGTGGAAGTGATGTTGACAGTGAGGGTGATAGCGAAGATTTTATTGAGTATGGTGATAGTGTGACTGTAGATTCACCTTCAAGACGTCAGATTGTTATCATATTTCCTTAATCCTTTTGTTTAGTCTCTCTTTTAATGTCTTCCTGTTTACTCTTGTTACTGGTATCTGACCCACGTAAATACTTTAATATTAAATAATATTAATTACTTCCCTCTGGTCATCTTGACTAGTGGATTAATGCATAATTATGTTCAGGTACTTATATATTAACATATCCTCATGTAATTTATATAACTTGACATGTATATGTTGAATGTAAAGACAGTATTATGGTCCAGGTCAGACCGAAACGTCGTCCTGGAGTTCTCCCTCCTAGGGCGGGTGTGTATGTTGTTTCAGCCTCGGTATTGGGCCTTGTTCTTCTTCACTCTTATCATATTGTATCAATAGATATACTAATGCGTCATTGATAGTTTAGTTGGTACTAGACGTCTAGATTCCCTGACATGACAGCAACATTGATCAGAGGCAGTGTGACGTTCTTTCTGGCTGGTATGACTGGTAACTGTCATACCAGAGTTGATCAGTGTTGGTTGTATGTAACCTGGGATACCGTTCACCTGGATACTTACTCTCTGCCAGCGTTAAAACGTTGCTAAAATTAACTAAGAAATACAGTAGTAAATCCTGAGACTGACATTCTTTAAGTGACATTTGTTGTTGCCTCTCTTACTCCTTCAAGGTAAACATTTAACAAGTTAACTTGGGAGTTTCTGAGATACATTTAACAAGTTAACTTGGGAGTTTCTGAGATACATTTAACAAGTTAACTTGGGAGTTTCTGAGATATATTTAACAAGTTAACTTGGGAGTTTCTGAGATATATTTAACAAGTTAACTTGGGAGTTTCTGAGATACATTTAACAAGTTAACTTGGGAGTTTCTGAGATATATTTAACAAGTTAACTTGGGAGTTTCTGAGATATATTTAACAAGTTAATTAGCGGGAGTTTCTGAGATATATTTAACAAGTTAACTTGGGAGTTTCTGAGATACATTTAACAAGTTAACTTGGGAGTTTCTGAGATATATTTAACAAGTTAACTTGGGAGTTTCTGAGATATATTTAACAAGTTAACTTGGGAGTTTCTGAGATATATTTAACAAGTTAACTTGGGAGTTTCTGAGATATATTTAACAACTTAACTTGGGAGTTTCTGAGATATATTTAACAAGTTAACTTGGGAGTTTCTGAGATACATTTAACAAGTTAACTTGGGAGTTTCTGAGATATATTTAACAAGTTAACTTGGGAGTTTCTGAGATATATTTAACAAGTTAACTTGGAAGTTTCCTGTCTTTCTTTTTAACGTTAAATTAAAAACAAATTAATTGTTTCATTTTCTTCTTTAAATGTTTGTAAACAATACTGATCTCAACATGTAGTCAGTGATCTACAACTGTACAGTTCACAACATGTAGTCAGTTTCTACAACACTGTAGTCAGTGTCTACAACACTGTAGTCAGTTTCTACAACACTGTAGTCAGTGTCTACAACACTGTAGTCAGTTTCTACAACACTGTAGTCAGTGTCTACAACACTGTAGTCAGTTTCTACAACACTGTAGTCAGTTTCTACAACACTGTAGTCAGCGTCTCCAATACTGTAGTCAGTTTCTACAACACTGTAGTCAGTGTCTACAACACTGTAGTCAGTTTCTACAATACTGTAGTCAGTTTCTACAACACTGTAGTCAGCGTCTCCAATACTGTAGTCAGTTTCTACAACACTGTAGTCAGCGTCTCCAATACTGTAGTCAGCATCTACAACAGTGTAGTCAGCGTCTCCAACACTGTAGTCAGCGTCTACAACACTGTAGTCAGCGTCGACAACACTAGTCAGCGTCTCCAACACTGTAGTCAGCGTCTACAACACTGTAGTCAGCGTCTCCAATACTGTAGTCAGCATCTACAACAGTGTAGTCAGCGTCTCCAACAGTGTAGTCAGCGTCTCCAACAGTGTAGTCAGCGTCTCCAACAGTGTAGTCAGCGTCTCCAACAGTGTAGTCAGCGTCTCCAACAGTGTAGTCAGCGTCTCCAACAGTGTAGTCAGCGTCTACAACACTGTAGTCAGCGTCTACAACATTGATTTAAGATACTCAGAGGCTAGAAGGATGTTGGAGGGAACAACACAATATATACAGGGACAATAGAGGTGAAAAAGACCATTAACCTCTGTAATGTTTGCAGGGGAAGGCGGCACCTTGCTATGGAAATACAAAGTTGCTTCAAATATATTATACCTTCCATTTCTCCCTCTCTTTCTCATATATATATATATATATATATATATATATATATATATATATATATATATATATATAGTGCAATATCCCCAATGTGAAAGACTTGAGAAGGTACATATAAAGAGTGGAATAATTATCCTGTTCATTAGTAATACAAAGTGGAGAGAGTCGGAAGACAAGAGTCTCTCTCACTAAAGATGAGAAACAGACAAAAGTCAAGATTGTTTCTCACTGGAGACAAGAGACAGCCAAGAGACAAACGTCTCTTAATGAAAAGACATGTGGAACAAATTGAAAAAAACGAGCGTCCAGAGACAGAACTGAAGATAACGGAAGGAATGGATAAGAGCATGTGGGAATAGGAAGAGGGAAAGGATTTAGAAGAGTGATAAAGAGAGTGTGGAAAATAATGGGAGATGGAAAGTTGGAGGAAAGAAAGAGGAAAGTGGAGAATGAGGGAGTGGGGAGAAGTGGAAAACGGAATGAACAGTGAATGATGTAAGAGACGAGATAGGAGTGAATAAAGTGGGAGAGGGAAGAGACAGGGAAGGAGAGGGAAGAGAGTGGAAGGAACTGCACCAGACCTAACCAGCTTAATTAAACGTTCAAAAGGCCACGAGTCACAGTAATAAATGTGAAGGATCTGACCACAGCCATGTGTTAGCTGTGACTAAGTTGCAGAGGATACCACCACCACAGCACCAGCATGACAGCAACAGTAGCCATACCACCACCACAGCACCAGCATGACAGCAACAGCAGCCATACCACCACCACAGCACCAGCATGACAGCAACAGTAGCCATACCACCACCACAGCACCAGCATGACAGCAACAGCAGCCATACCACCACCACAGCACCAGCATGACAGCAACAGGCCATACCACCTCCACTGCACCAGCATGACAGCAACAGTAGCCATACCACCACCACAGCACCAGCATGACAGCAACAGCAGCCATACCACCACCACAGCACCAGCATGACAGCAACAGAGCCATACCACCACCCAGCCCAGCATGACAGCAACAGAGCCATACCACCACCACAGCACCAGCATGACAGCAACAGAGCCATACCACCACCACAGCACCAGCATGACAGCAACAGAGCCATACCACCACCACAGCACCAGCATGACAGCAACAGGCCATACCACCACAGACCAGCATGACGCAAAGTAGCCTACCACCACCAAGCACCAGCATGACAGCAACAGAGCCATACCACCACCACAGCACCAGCAGACAGCAACGTGCCATCCACCACCACAGCACCAGCATGACAGCAACAGAGCCATCACCACAGCCGCATCCACCCAGCCCACGACGCACGCACAAGCACCAGCATGACAGCAACAGAGCCATACCACCACACAGCACCAGCATGACAGCAACAGTAGCCATACCACCACCACAGCACCAGCATGACAGCAACAGCAGCCATACCACCACCACAGCACCAGCATGACAGCAACAGTAGCCATACCACCACCACAGCACCAGCATGACAGCAACAGTAGCCATACCACCACCACAGCACCAGCATGACAGCAACAGAGCCATACCACCACACAGACAGCATGACAGCAACAGCAGCCATACCACCACCACAGACAGCATGACAGAACAGAGCCATCCCACCACCACACACCAGCATGAGCAACAGAGCATACCACCACAGCACCAGCATGAGCAACAGCAGCCATACCACCACCACAGCACCAGCATGACAGCAACAGTAGCCATACCACCACCACAGCACCAGCATGACAGCAACAGTAGCCATACCACCACCACAGCACCAGCATGACAGCAACAGCAGCCATACCACCACCACAGCACCAGCATGACAGCAACAGTAGCCATACCACCACCACAGCACCAGCATGACACACACAGCATGCCACACCACACACCAGCATGACAGAAACAGTAGCCATACCACCACCACAGCACCAGCATGACAGCAACAGTAGCCATACCACCACCACAGCACCAGCATGACAGCAACAGTAGCCATACCACCACCACAGCACCAGCATGACAGCAACAGCAGCCATACCACCACCACAGCACCAGCATGACAGCAACAGAGCCATACCACCACCACAGCACCAGCATGACAGCAACATCAGCCATGCTACCACCACAGCACCAGCATGACAGCAACAACAGCCATACCACCACCACAGTACCAGCATGACAGCAACAGTAGCCATCCACCACCACAGCACCAGCATGACAGCAACAGGCCATACCACCACCACAGCACCAGCATGATAGCAACAGTGGCCATGCCACCACCACAGCACCAGCATGAAGCAGCAGAAGCCATGCCACCACCACAGCACCAGCATGACAGCAGCAGTAGCCATACCACCACCACAGCAACAGCATGACAGCAACAGTAGCCATGCCACCACCACAGACCAGCATGACAGCAACAGCAGCCATACCACCACCACAGCACCAGCATGACAGCAACAGTGCCATACCACCACCACAGCACCAGCATGACAGCACAGCGCCATGCCACCACCACAGCACCAGCATGAGAGCAACAGTAGCCATGCCACCACCACAGCACAGCATGACAGCAACAGTAGCCATACCACCACCACAGCACCAGCATGACAGCAACAGTAGCCATACCACCACCACAGAAACAGCATGACAGCAACAGCAGCCATACCACCACCACAGGAACAGCATGACAGCAACAGCAGCCATAACACCACCACAGCATCAGCATGACAGCAGCATCAGCCATACCACCACCACAGCACCAGCATGACAGCAACAGCAGCCATACCACCACCACAGGAACAGCATGACAGCAACAGCAGCCATAACACCACCACAGCAACAGCATGACAGCAGCATCAGCCATACCACCACCACAGCACCAGCATGTCAGCAACAGTAGCCATACCACCACCACAGGAACAGCATGACAGCAGCAGCGGCCATGCCACCACCACAGGAACAGCATGACAGCAGCAGAGAATAGCAGCAGCAGCTTGAGGCACTGGCTTCCTCCGGGTCTTGTTTTACAACTTTTTTTAAGCGCTAAAGTGAGAGGACAAGTAGGGAGGAATTGAAGAGAAACTAAGGAGGACTAGTGAGAGCTGCTGCTGCTGCTGTTGGTAATTTATGTATTGGAAAGCTGGCGGAACTCAAGTTTGTCTCTGATATTGCTCTTGCTGGAGCAGCTAGCCTCGTTCACTGACTGTTCCAGCCCGACTGACTGACTGTACTAGCCTGGCTACCTGGCCTATTTACTATTGCAGCCAGATCGAGTAACTGCATCAGTGCGTCTGACTGACTACCAGCCAGGCTGCCGTAATTGACTGACTACACCACTCAGTTTGACTGACTGGTTGTGTCAGAGGTAACATGATAATCCACTAGCAGTCTCCATTCACTGCCACCACTACCAGACTCTACTTTCTGCCACCACTACCAGACTACTTTCTGCCACCACTAGCAGTCTCTACTCTCTGGCGTCCATTATTCCACTGGTACCCAAACTGTCTCCTACTCTGGCGTCCATTATTCCACTGGTACCCACACTGTCTCCTACTCTGGCGTCCATTATTCCACTGGTACCCACACTGTCTCCTACTCTGGCGTCCATTATTCCACTGGTACCCACACTGTCTCCTACTCTCTACCGTTCATTATTCCACTGGTACCCACACTGTCTCCTACTCTCTACCGTTCATTATTCCACTGGTACCCACACTGTCTCCTACTCTCTACCGTCCATTATTCCACTGGTACCCACACTGTCTCCTACTCTGCCGTCCATTATTCCACTGGTACCCACACTGTCTCCTACTCTACCGTCCATTATTCCACTGGTACCCACACTGTCTCCTACTCTACCGTTCATTATTCCACTGGTACCCACACTGTCTCCTACTCTCTACCGTCCATTATTCCACTGGTACCCACACTGTCTCCTACTCTACCGTCCATTATTCCACTGGTACCCACACTGTCTCCTACTCTGCCGTCCATTATTCCACTGGTACCCACACTGTCTCCTACTCTGGCGTCCATTATTCCACTGGTACCCACACTGTCTCCTACTCTGGCGTCCATTATTCCACTGGTACCCACACTGTCTCCTACTCTGGCGTCCATTATTCCACTGGTACCCACACTGTCTCCTACTCTACCGTCCATTATTCCACTGGTACCCACACTGTCTCCTACTCTGCCGTCCATTATTCCACTGGTACCCACACTGTCTCCTACTCTACCGTCCATTATTCCACTGGTACCCACACTGTCTCCTACTCTGCCGTCCATTATTCCACTGGTACCCACACTGTCTCCTACTCTGGAGTAATGTTGTGTCTCCTCCGGATCTCTCTTTCACAACTTCCTCTTCCTGGCTTCTATTGTCGTTTACTGCACTTGACTTGTGTCACTTTTTATCACCTTTTCCACTCCACTACACATGACACTCATTCCCCTTCCCTTGTTGTTGTTGTCTTGTAATACTGCCACTCCAGCGCCTTCCGTGGGCTGCCAACCCTTCACCCTTGACCCACGCTTGTATCACTGCCAGTGCAGTTTTAGTTCACTTTGTCCTTCAACTAGAGGGTTTCTCCCAGCGTTTTCTAGTCTAGTTACTACCTCACTTTACTAATAATGTAAAATAATGAATTAAAATTTACCACCATATAACCCATGTCTAGTTTTAAGGGGCACGTAGGAGTCCCTACCTTGTCCATAATTACTATCGCATTTGCTTTGGTTCGTAAGGTGAAGTCTAAGATCTTTCCTTAATTCATGGTATAACATAACAAGTCTTTGATGACAGTTGTGTCGTAGACGTCTGAACTTTGCTCAGACCTCTACGACACTATTGTGGGCCGGAGCGCTCGTAGTGGTAGCTCTCTGAGATGAACCCTACTGGACCTTTAATAAAGAGCGCTCTTTAAAGCAAGATAAAAACAAGTGTAGCGTCACTAGAGAGCGCTCTTTATAGCAAGATATAAATAATTATAGCGTCACTAGAGAGCGCTCTTTAAAGCAAGATAAAAGCAAGTAGCGTCACTAGAGAGCGCTCTTTATAGCAAGATATAAACAATTATAGCGTCACTAGAGAGCGCTCTTTAAAGCAAGATAAAAGCAAGTGTAGCGTCACTAGAGAGCGCTCTTTAAAGCAAGATAAAAGCAAGTGTAGCGTCACTAGAGAGCGCTCTTTAAAGCAAGATAAAAGCAAGTATAGCGTCACTAGAGAGCGCTCTTTATAGCAAGATAAAAGCAAGTGTAGCGTCACTAGAGAGCGCTCTTTAAAGCAAGATAAAAGCAAGTGTAGCGTCACTAGAGAGCGCTCTTTATAGCAAGATAAAAGCAAGTGTAGCGTCACTAGAGAGCGCTCTTTATAACAAGATAAAAGCAAGTGTAGCGTCACTAGAGAGCGCTCTTTATAGCAAGATAAAATCAAGTATAGCGTCACTAGAGAGCGCTCTTTAAAGCAAAATAAAAGCAAGTGTAGCGTCACTAGAGAGTGCTCTTTATAGCAAGATAAAACCAAGTATAGCGTCACTAGAGATCGCTCTTTAAGCGCTACTATGTACTCAACGTACGTCCCACAACATACTCAACGTACGTCCCACAACATACTCAACGTACGTCTCACAACATACTA
>WNWK01002149.1:47500-127500 GCA_009830355.1 Cherax destructor | reverse complement strand
ACATAGGGATAGGCAGTGGGAGAATGAAAGAGAGAGATCAGTCTTTGTTTATGGGCTCCAGGAAGCTGAAGGGGAAAACTTGCGATTGAAAACATCATGAAAGCAATAGGAGAAGATGACATGACCCAGCTGGCAAATTTTCTGAGAATAGGGGGGTTTGCAAGAGGAAGAATCCGGCCAGTCAAAGTGATTTTCAAATCAGAATTGACTCGAAACAGGATGCTGCACAAGAAAGGAAGACTAAGGGATATGTCAGAGTACCGGAGGGTGTATCTCGACCGCGACAGAACATGGGAAGAAAGACAGAAACTGAAAGAGAGGGTACAAAGACAAAAGGAGGAAAGAGAGATGGACAGGAGAACCCAGACTCAAGAGGAAGCTCTAATAGAACCACCTTCAGATGTCCCCCAACCTGGACAACCCCAATGCAACCAAACAATCTAACCCAAAACACACATGCCATACCCAATGATTCCACCCACCTCATTACAAACTCCACCTTCACACCAACCACCCATAGTTCCCCATCAGATCTCCCACTTTCCCAATCTCAACCTACCCCCCAGACTACGGTTTTAGAAAAGAAGTTGAAGGTTTGGTATACAAATGCAGATGGTATAACAAATAAATGTGAGGAGTGGCATGAAAGAATAAAGGAGAAATCCCCAGAGATAATAGCACTCACAGAAATGAAACTCACCAGGATGATAATAGATGCAATCTTTCCACCCGGATATCAAATCCTCAGGAAAGATAGAGGGAGCAGAAGGGGAGGAGGAGTTGCACTGCTCATTAAGAACAGGTGGGGATTTGAGGAAGTGGAAGGAATGGATGGAATGGGCGAAAGGGACTACATAGTAGGAACAATTCAGTCTAAGGGCCATAAGGTGGTAATTGCTGTAATGTACAACCCGCCACAGAACTGCAGGAGGCCAAGAGATGAATACGACGAGAGCAACAGAGCAATGGTAGACACACTAGCCGAGGTAGCCAGAAGAGCCCACATGGGGAGAGCAAAGTTACTAGTTATGGATGATTTCAATCACAAGGAGATTGACTGGGAAAAACTGGAGCCCCACGGGGGTCCTGAATCATGGAGAGCCAAGATGATGGATGTGGTACTGGAAAACCTCATGCATCAACATGTTAGAGACACTACCAGAGAGAGAGGTGGGGGATGATCCAGCAAGACTGGACCTAGTATTCACCTTGAGTAGTTCGGACATCGAGGATATCACACTATGAAAGGCCCCTTGGAGCTAGTGATCATTTGGTTCTGTGTTTTGATTATATAGTTGAGCTAAAAGTGGAGAGGGGAGCAGGAATAGGAAGGGAGAAGTGAAACTACAAAAGAGGGGACTACACAGGCATGAGGAACTTCCTACAAGACATTCAGTGGGAGAGAGAATTGGCAGGAAAACCAGTAAAAGAAATGATGGAATATGTGACAACCAAATGCAAAGAGGCAGAGGAGAGGTTTGTCCCCAAGGGAAACAGAAGTAATGGGAAGAGCAGAACGAGTCCTTGGTTCACCCAGAGGTGTAGGGAGGCAAAAACTAAGTGTAATAGAGAATGGAAAAAATACAGAAGACAAAGGACCCAGGAAAATAAAGAGATTAGCCAAAGAGCCAGAAACGAATATGCACAGGTAAGAAGGGAGGCTCAGCGACAATATGAAAATGATATAGCATCAAAAGTCAAGTCTGACCCGAAGCTGTTGTATAGCCACATCAGGAGGAAAACAACAGTCAAGGACCAGGTAATCAGGCTGAGGAAGGAAGGTGGGGAGTTCACAAGAAACGACCAAGAGGTATGTGAGGAGCTCAACATGAGATTTAAAGAAGTATTTACAGAGGAGACAGGAAGGAGTCCAGAAATTCAGAATAGGGAGGTATACCAACAAGTGCTGGATGAAATACACACAACCGAGGAGGTAGTGAAGAAGCTGTTATGTGAACTCGATACCTCAAAAGCGGTGGGACAGGACAACATTTCTCCGTGGGTCCTTAGAGAGGGAGCAGAGATGTTGAGTGTGCTACTAACAAAAATCTTCAACACATCCATTGAAACTGGGCAACTACCTGAGGTGTGGAAGATGGCAAATGTAGTCCCAATTTTTAAGAAAGGAGACAGACATGAGGCATTAAATTACAGACCTGTGTCACTGACGTGTATAGTATGCAAAGTCATGGAGAAGATCATCAGGAGGAGAGTGGTGGAGCACCTAGAAAGACACAAGCTTATAAACGACAACCAGCACGGTTTCAGGGAAGGAAAAATCCTGTCACAAACCTACTGGAGTTTTATGACAAGGTAACAGAAGTAAGACACGAGAGAGAGGGGTGGATAGACTGCATTTTCTTGGACTGCAAAAGGGCGTTCGACACAGTTCCTCACAAGAGGTTAATGCAAAAGCTAGAGGATCAGGCACACGTAACAGGAAAGGCACTGCAATGGATCAGAGAATATCTGACAGGGAGGCAACAACGAGTCATGGTACGTGACGAGGTGTCAGAGTGGGCTCCTGTGACGAGTGGGGTTCCACAAGGGTCAGTCTTGGGACCTGTACTGTTTTTGGTATATGTGAATGACATAACGGAAGGGATAGACTCAGAAGTGTCCCTGTTTGCAGATGATGTGAAGTTAATAAGAATAATTAAATCAGTCGAGGATCTGGCAGGACTACAAAGAGACCTGGACAGGCTACAAGCCTGGTCCAGTAACTGGCTCCTTGAATTTAACCCTACCGAATGTAAAGTCATGAAGATCGGGGAAGGGCAAAAAAGACCGCAGACAGAGTATAGTCTAGGTGGCCAAAGACTACAAACCTCACTCAAGGAAAAAGATCTTGGGGTGAGTATAATACCGAGCACATCTCCTGAGGCACACATTAATCAGATAACTGCTGCAGCATACGGGCGGCTGGCAAACCTAAGAATAGCGTTCCAATACCTCACTTAGGAATCGTTCAAGACTCTGTACACCATATACGTCAGGCCCATACGGGAGTATGCAGCACCAGTTTGGAACCCCCACCTGGTCAAGCACGTCAAGAAACTAGAGAAAGTGCAAAGGTTTGCAACAAGACTAGTCCCAGAGCTAAGGGGATTGTCCTATGAAGAAAGGTTAAGGGAAATCGGCCTGACGACACTAGAGGACAGGAGGGTTAGGGGAGACATGATAACGACATATAAAATACTGCGAGGAATAGATAAGGTGGACAGAGACAAGATGTTCCAGAGAGGGGACACAGAAACAAGGGGTCACAATTGGAAGTTGAAGACTCCTATGAGTCAAAGAGATGTTAGGAAGTATTTCTTCAGTCATAGAGTTGTCAGGAAGTGGAATAGCCTAGAAAGTGACGTAGTGGAGGCAGGAACCATACATAGTTTTAAGACGAGGTTTGATAAAGCTCTTGGAGCAGGGAGAGGGAGGACCTAGTAGCAATCAGTGAAGAGGCGGGGCCAGGAGCTATGACTCGACCCCTGCAACCAGAAATAGGTGAGTACACACACACACACACACACACACAGGGAGGGATAACAGGGAAGGCACTCCAATGAATCAGGGAATACCTGTCAGGGAGCCAGCAGCGAGTCATGGTACGTGGCGAGGTGTCAGAGTGGGCGTCGGTGACGAGTGGGGTTCCACAGGGTCAGTCCTAGGACCGGTGCTGTTTCTAGTATTTGTGAACGACATGACGGAAGGAATAGACTCCGAAGTGTCCCTGTTTGCAGATGATGTGAAGTTGATGAGAAGAATTCAATCAGACGAGGACCAGGCAGAACTACAAAGGGATCTGGACAGGCTGCAGGCCTGGTCCAGCAATTGGCTCTTGGAGTTCAACCCCACCAAGTGCAAAGTCGTGAAGACTGGGGAAGGGCAAAGAAGACCGCAGAGTACAGTCTAGGGGGCCAGAAACTACAAACCTCAATCACGGAAAGAGATCTTGGGGTGAGTATAACACCAGGCACATCTCCTGAGGCGCACATCAACCAAATAACTGCTGCAGCATAAGGGCGCCTAGCAAACCTAAGAACAGCATTCCGACATCTTAATAAGGAATCGTTCAGGACCCTGTACACTGTGTGCGTTAGGCCCATATTGGAGTATGCAGCACCAGTTTGGAACCCACACCTAGCCAAGCACGTAAAGAAACTAGAGAAAGTGCAAGGGTTTGCAACAAGACTAGTCCCGGAGCTAAGGGGTATGTCCTACGAGGAGAGGTTAAGGGAAATCGACCTGACGACACTGGAGGACAGGAGAGATAGGGGGGACATGATAACGACATATAAAATACTGAAAGGAATTGACAAGGTGGACAGATAAAGAATGTTCCAGAGATGGGACACAGCAACAAGGGGACACAGTTGGAAGTTGAAGACTCAGATGAATCACAGGGATGTTAGGAAGTATTTCTTCAGTCACAGAGTGGTCAGGAAGTGGAATAGATTGGGAAGCAATGTAGTGGAGGCAGGCTTCATACATAGCTTTAAGAAGAGGTATGATAAAGCTCATGGCGCAGGGAGAGTGAGCCAGTAGTGGCCAGTGAAGAGGCGGGGCCAGGAGCTATGACTCGACCCCTGAAACCACAACTAGGTGAGTACAACTAGGTGAGTACACACATGCACTCCAACCCTCCTCCACCCCACTCTAACCCCTCTTCCACCCCCACAACCCCTCTACCCCGACTAACCCCCTCCTCCACCCCCACAACCCCTCCTCTACCCCCACTAACTCTTCCTCCACCCCCACTAACCCTTCCTCCACCCCCACAACCCCTCTACCCCCACTTTAAACCTTCTTCCACCCCACAACCCCTCCTCCACCCCCACAACCCCTCCTCTACCCCACTAACTCTTCCTCCACCCCCACTAACCCTTCCTCTACCCCCACAACCCCTCTACCCCCACTCTAAACCTTCTTCCACCCCACAACCCTCCTCCACCCCCACAACCCCTCCTCTACCCCCACTCTAACCCCTCCTCCACCCCACAACCCCTCCTCCACCCCCACATTTCCTTAAACACCATAACCCCCACAAACAAGAACATACAGAGTGACGCCCACGTAATTAACTCTGGTCCCTAATTAAGGGCGACTGCCAGCCGGGGTCAGCACAGGTCGTGATTAATGTTAATGTTCACAACGGGTCCTCCAGTGCATATTGTCCTCTAATCTGTGTGTATGTGTGTGGGTGTGTGTGTGTCAGTATCAGTCAGCGTAGGACTGACACACCAACACTGACTGGATCATTTGGTCTGATGTGTATTATAGCCTGAGCTGAGAATATAAAGCCATGCTTGTTGAGTGAGACAAGCTTAGTGTCAGTCCTGAGCTGAGAATATAAAGCCATGCTGTTGTGTCAGACAAGCTTAGTGTCAGTCCTGAGCTGAGAATATAAAGCCATGCTGTTGTGTCAGACAAGCTTAGTGTCAGTCCTGAGCTTAGCATATAAAGCCATGCTGTTGTGTCAGACAAGCTTAGTGTCAGTCCTGAGCTTAGCATATAAAGCCATGCTGTTGTGTCAGACAAGCTTAGTGTCAGTCCTGAGCTTAGCATATAAAGCCATGCTGTTGTGTCAGACAAGCTTAGTGTCAGTCCTGAGCTTAGCATATAAAGCCATGCTGTTGTGTCAGACAAGCTTAGTGTCAGTCCTGAGCTTAGCATATAAAGCCATGCTGTTGTGTCAGACAAGCTTAGTGTCAGTCCTGAGCTTAGCATATAAAGCCATGCTGTTGTGTCAGACAAGCTGTGTGTCAGTTCATCGCTGCACTAACTGAGAGAATTAACCTGGACATAACATTTAACATATTTGACTGATTTTTAAATAATCCTTGTTAAATTTTGACTGACCAGAAATAAGCTTGTACCATTAAGAAAAATATAACGTTAATTTTTAACAAGGTTTAGTGAAATTGGTAATTTAATTTACAAAAGGTTCTATTAATGCATGTGATGACTTTTTTCTTAAATATCTGTTTTTAGGGCAGATTATCTTGCTAGAGCAACTCTTTCTAACAACAAGGCATAAACACTAGGAAATCTGTACCTCTTGTATATACCCTGTGATGGTGGGATGTTACCGACATACCCATAGTGTGACGTTACTAAGCAACATGCTTAGACAATGGCAGGTACACAGAATACAAACTGATACACTAATCAACATAACAGACATACACATACAAACACAGGCAGGTACACAGAGCACAGACTGATAAACACAAGAGACAAACACAAACAAACACAGGCAGGTGCACAGAACACAAGCATACGATCAACACAAGAGACATACACAGACAAAAAGGTAGGTACACAGACCAACAGACTGATCTGCAGTGCAACATAATGAACTCTGACGGTGATATGTGTTATGTGTCAACCAACTTCTGCCATTCATTACCTTGAGCCACACTGGGGTAATCAACTTCTGCCATCATTACCTTGAGCCACACTGGGGTAATCAACTTCTGCCATTCATTACCTTGAGCCACACTGGGGTAATCAACTTCTGCCATCATTACCTTGAGCCACACTGGGGTAATCAACTTCTGCCATCATTACCTTGAGCCACACTGGGGTAATCAACTTCTGCCATCATTACCTTGGGCCACACTGGAGTAATCAACTTCTGCCATTATTACCTTGAGCCACACTAGGGTAATCAACTTCTGCCATCATTACCTTGAACCACACTGGAGTAATCAACTTCTGCCATCATTACCTTGGGCCACACTGGGGTAATCAACTTCTGACATCATTACCTTGAGCCACACTGGGGTAATCAACTTCTGCCATCATTACCTTGAGCCACACTGGAGTAATCAACTTCTGCCATCATTACCTTGAGCCACACTGGGGTAATCAACTTCTGCCATCATTACCTTGAGCCACACTAGAGGAATCAACTTCTGCTATCATCACCTTGAGCCACACTGGAGTAATCAACTTCTGCCATCATTACCTACAGCCACACTGGGGTAATCAACTTCTGCCATCTGCATGACAGTGTCCACCATTGAAGACACTGCAAGACTCCAAGCAGACATCAACCAAATCTTTAAATGGGCTGCAGAAAACAATATGAAGTTCAATGATGAGAAATTTCAATTACTCCGATATGGAAAACGTGAGGAAATTAAAATTTCATCGTAGTATAAAACAAATTCCAACCACACAATAGAGCGAAAAACTAATGTCAAAGACCTGGGAGTGATCATGTCAGAGGATCTCACCTTCAATGACCATAACACTGTTGCAATCGCATCTGCTAGAAAAATGACAGGATGGATAATGAGAACCTTCAAAACCAGGGATGCCATGCCCATGATGACACTTTTCAGGTCGCTTGTTCTATCTAGGCTGGAATATTGCTGCACACTAACTGCACCTTTCAAGGCAGGTGAAATTGCTGACCTAGAAAATGTACAGAGAACCTTCAGGCACATAATGCGATAAACCCACTCATTGAACGCTTGAAGTTCCTAAACCTGTAATCACTCCTAGAACGCGGCAGATCATTACCTATTACGAGCAAAATCATAGAGGATTAGTACCAAACTTGCCATATCCTCCTCTGAGCCAAGCTGGCGACGATGCAACATCCTCCCAATGAAAAGCAGTGGTGCCACACGGTTGGAGACAACACAATCATGCCTTGGGCCCAAGACTGTTCAACTGCCTCCAGCGTCATATGATTACCATCTCTGAGCCAAGCAGGGTAATGGCAACCTATCATACCTGACCAGCCGGGTTCATGCTCTGCCATACATTACCTCGGTCCAGTTCAGTGATCATTACCTGAAGCCAACTAATCAACTTCGCATATACATTGCCCCTGACTCTGATTATACCTTGAGCACACTGGTAATCACTGCATCATTACCTGGCACCTGGAGTATCAACTTCTGCCATCTACCTTGAGCCACTGGGTATCAATTCTGCATATTACCTTGAACCACACTGGAGTAATCAACTCTATCATTCCTGAGCCACCTGGAGTAATCAACTTCTGCCATCATTACCTTGAGCCACACTGGGGTAATAACTCTGCCATCATTACCTTGAGCCACACTGGGTAATCAACTGCCATTATTACCTTGAGCCACACAGGGTAATCACTGCCACATTACCTTGAGCCACACTGGGTATCATTGCCATTTACCTTGAGCCACTGGGTATCAACGCATCATTACTGCCCTGAATCGCACCGCCACATGGGTAATCAACTTCTGCCATTATTACCTTGAGCCACACTGGGTAATCAACCTGCCATCATTACCTTGAGCCACTGGGTAATCCCTGCCATCTACCTTGAGCCACGGAATCTGCCATTTCAGCACGGCCCTTAGAACACGGTAATCAATTCTGCCATCATTACCTTGAGCCACACTGGGTAATCAACTCTGCCATCATTACCTTGAGCCACTGGGAATCAACCTGCATCATTACCTTGAGCCACACTGGGTAATCAACTTTCGCCATTATTACCTTGAGCCACACTGGGTAATCAACTGCTATCATTACCTTGAGCCACACTGGGGTAATCAACTTCTGCCATCATTACCTTGAGCCACACTGGGGTAATCAACTTCTGCCATCATTACCTTGAGCCACACTGGGATCCTGCATCATTACCTTGACCACATGGTAATCAACTTCTGCCATTATTACCTTGAGCCACACTGGAGTAATCAACTTCTGCCATCATTACCTTGAGCCACACTGGAGTAATCAACTTCTGCCATCATTACCTTGAGCCACACTGGAGTAATCAACTTCTGCCATCATTACCTTGAGCCACACTGGGGTAATCAACTTCTGCCATCATTACCTTGAGCCACACTGGAGTAATCAACTTCTGCCATCATTACCTTGAGCCACACTGGAGTAATCAACTTCGCCATCATTACTTGAGCCACTCTGGGGTAATCACTCCATCATTCCTTGAGCCACACTGGAGTAATCAACTTCGCCATTATTACCTTGAGCCACACTGGGGTAATCAACTTCTGCCATCATTACCTTGAGCCACACTGGGGTAATCAACTGCCATCATTACCTTGAGCCACACTGGGGTAATCAACTTCTGCCATCATTACCTTGAGCCACACTGGAGTAATCAACTTCTGCCATCATTACCTTGAGCCACACTGGAGTAATCAACTTCTGCCATCATTACCTTGAGCCACTCTGGGGTAATCAACTCCTGCCATCATTACCTTGAGCCACACTGGAGTAATCAACTTCTGCCATTATTACCTTGAGCCACACAGGGGTAATCAACTTCTGCCATCATTACCTTGAGCCACACTGGGGTAATCAACTTATGCCATCATTACCTTGAGCCACACTGGGGTAATCAACTTCTGCCATCATTACCTTGAGCCACACTAGGATAATCAACTTCTGTCATCATTACCTTGAGCCACACTGGAGTAATCAACTTCTGCCATCATTACCTTGAGCCACACTGGAGTAATCAACTTCTGCCATCATTACCTTGAGCCACACTGGAGTAATCAACTTCTGTCATCATTACCTTGACCCACACTGGGGTAATCAACTTCTGCCATCATTACCTTGAGCCACACTGGAGTAATCAACTTCTGCCATCATTACCTTGAGCCACACTGGAGTAATCAACTTCTGCCATCATTACCTTGAGCCACACTGGAGTAATCAACTTCTGTCATCATTACCTTGACCCACACTGGGGTAATCAACTTCTGTCATCATTACCTTGAGCCACACTGGGGTAATCAACTTCTGCCATCATTACCTTGAGCCACACTGGGGTAATCAACTTCTGCCATCATTACCTTGAGCCACACTTGGGTAATCAACTTCTGACATCATTACCTTGAGCCACACTGGGGTAATCAACTTCTGCCATCATTACCTTGACCCACACTGGGGTAATCAACTTCTGCCATCATTACCTTGAGCCACACTGGAGTAATCAACTTCTGTCATCATTACCTTGACCCACACTGGGGTAATCAACTTCTGACATCATTACCTTGAGCCACACTGGGGTAATCAACTTCTGCCATTCATTAACTTGAGCCACACTGGGGTAATCAACTTCTGCCATCATTACCTTGAGCCACACTGGTGTAATCAACTTCTGTCATCATTACCTTGAGCCACACTGGGGTAATCAACTTCTGCCATCATTACCTTGAGCCACACTGGAGTAATCAACTTCTGCCATCATTACCTTGAGCCACACTGGGGTAATCAACTTCTGCCATCATTACCTTGAGCCACACTGGGGTAATCAACTTCTGCCATCATTACCTTGAGCCACACTGGGGTAATCAACTTCTGCCATCATTACCTAGCCACACTGGGGTAATCAACTTCTGCCATCATTACCTTGAGCCACACTGGGGTAATCAACTTCTGCCATCATTACCTTGAGCCACACTGGGGTAATCAACTGAAGATGATCAGCTGCAAAACTAATAAGAGGCAAAATATCTGGAGACCTATAATAACATTATTAAAACATAAATTATAAAGAAACTTTGGGGAGTAACATTATTATTACTTACGAAAGAAATTATAGTAATCTGATACCTGAATCAGTTGTGTTTTGTTGTTAAGCTTCGTCCTCAAAACTGCAGCCTGTGCAACATGAAGCTCTTTCTAGTTTGTAATGGAACTTTAATTAGGTCTAACTAGTTTGTAGAAAATTTAGATGCCAAAGAAAACATTGATTATGAGTACGTGAGGTTATGACAGCATATATCCACATACTTGTAATGTATCACCAGGGCAGCATTCCTGTGTCCTTAACATTATCAACAGGGCAGCATTCCTGTGTCCTTACCATTATCACCAGGGCAGCATTTCTGTGTCCTTACCATTATCACTAGGGCAGCATTCCTGTGTCCTTAACATTATCACCAGGGCAGCATTCCTGTGTCCTTAACATTATCACCAGGGCAGCATTCCTGTGTCCTTACCATTATCACCAGGGCAGCATTCCTGTGTCCTTACCATTATCACTAGGGCAGCATTCCTGTGTCCTTACCATTATCACTAGGGCAGCATTCCTGTGTCCTTACCATTATCACCAGGGCAGCATTCCTGTGTCCTTACCATTATCACCAGGGCAGCATTCCTGTGTTCTTAACATTATCACTAGGGCAGCATTCCTGTGTCCTTACCATTATCACCAGGGCAGCATTCCTGTGTCCTTACCATTATCACCAGGGCAGCATTCCTGTGTCCTTACCATTATCACCAGGGCAGCATTCCTGTGTCCTTAACATTATCACTAGGGCAGCATTCCTGTGTCCTTAACATTATCATCAGGGCAGCATTCCTGTGTCCTTAACATTATCACCAGGGCAGCATTCCTGTGTCCTTAACATTATCACCAGGGCAGCATTCCTGTGTCCTTACCATTATCACCAGGGCAGCATTCCTGTGTCTTAACCCTTATCACCAGGGCAGCATTCCTGTGTCCTTAACATTATCATCAGGGCAGCATTCCTGTGTCCTTAACATTATCACCAGGGCAGCATTCCTGTGTCCTTAACATTATCACCAGGGCAGCATTCCTGTGTCCTTAACATTATCACTAGGGCAGCATTCCTGTGTCCTTACCATTATCACCAGGGCAGCATTCTTGTGTCCTTAACATTATCACTAGGGCAGCATTCCTGTGTCCTTAACATTATCACCAGGGCAGCATTCTTGTGTCCTTAACATTAGCACTAGGGCAGCATTCCTGTGTCCTTACCATTATCACCAGGGCAGCATTCCTGTGTCCTTAACATTATCACCAGGGCATCATTCTTGTGTCCTTAACATTATCACCAGGGCAGCATTCCTGTGTCCTTACCATTATCACCAGGGCAGCATTCCTGTGTCCTTACCATTATCACCAGGCAGCATTCCTGTGTCCTTACCATTATCACCAGGGCAGCATTCCTGTGTCCTTACCATTATCACCAGGGCAGCATTCCTGTGTCCTTAACATTATCACCAGGGCAGCATTCCTGTGTCCTTAACATTATCACCAGGCAGCATTCCTGTGTCCTTAACATTATCACCAGGGCAGCATTCCTGTGTCCTTACCATTATTACCAGGGCAGCATTCCTGTGTCCTTAACATTATCACCAGGGCAGCATTCCTGTGTCCCTAACATTATCACCAGGGCAGCATTCCTGTGTCCTTACCATTATCACCAGGCAGCATTCCTTTGTCCTTACCATTATCACCAGGGCAGCATTCGTGTGTCCTTACCATTATCACCAGGGCAGCATTCCTGTGTCCTTACCATTATCACCATGGCAGCATTCCTGTGTCCTTACCATTATCACCAGGCAGCATTCCTTTGTCCTTACCATTATCACCAGGGCAGCATTCGTGTGTCCTTACCATTATCACCAGGGCAGCATTCCTGTGTCCTTAGCATTATCACCATGGCAGCATTCCTGTGTCCTTACCATTATCACCAGGGCAGCATTCTTGTGTCCTTAACATTATCACCAGGGCAGCATTCCTGTGTCCCTAACATTATCACCAGGGCAGCATTCTTGTGTCCTTAACATTATCATCAGGGCAGCATTCCTGTGTCCTTAACATTATCACTAGGGCAGCATTCCTGCGTCCTTAACATTATCACCAGGGCAGCATTCCTGTGTCCTTAACATTATCACCAGGGCAGCATTTCTGCGTCCTTACCATTATCACCAGGGCAGCATTCCTGTGTCCCTAACATTATCACCAGGGCAGCATTCCTGTGTCCTTACCATTATCACCAGGGCAGCATTCCTGTGTCCTTACCATTATCACCAGGGCAGCATTCCTGTGTCCTTACCATTATCACCAGGGCAGCATTCCTGTGTCCTTACCATTATCACCAGGGCAGCATTCCTGTGTCCTTACCATTATCACCAGGGCAGCATTCCTATGTCCTTACCATTATCATCAGGGCAGCATTCCTGTGTCCTTACCATTATCACCAGGGCAGCATTCCTACGTCCTTACCATTATCACCAGGGCAGCATTCCTGTGTCCTTACCATTATCACCAGGGCAGCATTCCTGTGTCCTTACCATTATCACCAGGGCAGCATTCCTGTGTCCTTACCATTATCACCAGGGCAGCATTCCTATGTCCTTACCATTATCATCAGGGCAGCATTCCTGTGTCCTTAACATTATCACCAGGGCAGCATTCCTGTGTCCTTAACATTATCACCAGGGCAGCATTCCTGTGTCCTTACCATTATCACCAAGGCAGCATTCCTACGTCCTTACCATTATCACCAGGGCAGCATTCCTGTGTCCTTACCATTATCACCAGGGCAGCATTCCTGTGTCCTTACCATTATCACCAGGGCAGCATTCCTGTGTCCTTACCATTATCACCAGGGCAGCATTCCTGCGTCCTTACCATTATCACCAGGGCAGCATTCCTGTGTCCTTAACATTATCACTAGGGCAGCATTCCTGTGTCCTTAACAGTATCACCAGGGCAGCATTCCTGTGTCCTTAACATTATCACCAGGGCAGCATTCCTGTGTCCTTAACATTATCACCAGGGCAGCATTCCTGTGTCCTTACCATTATCACCAGGGCAGCATTCCTGTGTCCTTAACATTATCACCAGGGCAGCATTCCTACGTCCTTACCATTATCACCAAGGCAGCATTCCTACGTCCTTACCATTATCACCAGGGCAGCATTCCTGTGTCCTTACCATTATCACCAGGGCAGCATTCCTGTGTCCTTACCATTATCACCAGGGCAGCATTCCTGTGTCCTTACCATTATCACCAGGGCAGCATTCCTGTGTCCTTAACATTATCACCAGGCCAGCATTCCTGTGTCCTTAACATTATCACCAGGGCAGCATTCCTGTGTCCTTACCATTATCACCAGGGCAGCATTTCTGCGTCCTTACCATTATCACCAGGGCACTTAACTCCTGGCCCACATAGATCCCATATGTTAGTGTATGTCCCTCTATCTTAAACAAAAATAAAAATGTAATATGACAACTGTAGATCTCTGAGAAGAGTCACATTCTGAAGAACACATGTTGAACTCGCAGATGTTGTGTGGTGTTGAAGTGTAGGTCATGTGACCCTGGCTTACTCTTGTCTCAGCCTGCTAGAAGACTTTCTGTGTTGATATTTTGTGTGGGTGGTGGAGGAAGGGACATCCAGGTCAGACACGGGTCGGACACGCGTCGGACACGCGTCGGATACTGGTCGGATACCGGGCAGACACTGTCCACTATAGCAGCAGACAGCAGTGTCTGCCTAACATCCACCTGCTCAGGTATTCATTCCTCCTACATTCCATTTATCTTATACCCTTACACACACTAATATATATATATATATATATATATATATATATATATATATATATATATATATATATATATATATATATATATATATATATATATATATATATATATATTCAGTATAGTATATAAGTTGAATGTTTTTATTTTTACTGGTACAAATTGGTGTGATTGTTTTTGAGGTGAATATTGTGAAGTGATCACGTCACATGTACACCAGAACTGACATACTCAAACCTGTTGTGTGTAAACCTCGACTCTTTTTGCGCTCGTCGTCAATAGAGTCACAGAGATGCAACTTTAAAACTCTTTATTGTCACCGGGGAGTCATTAACACTTTTTTATGATTTCTTTTTGTTTTCACTCTTTACCTCTCTCTCTTTCTCTATCTTTCTCTCTCTCTTCTCTTTCTCTTTCTCTCTCTCTCTCTCTCAATACTCTATCAGTGAGTGAGACTCCCGCAGCAATTTTTCGTACAGGTCATTGTTAAGTAGTGATTGGAAACCTGGGATAGTTGGGAGTAATTTTCCTGGATCTTACCTCCTCCTTTAGGTCCCCTTCCCCTCTCTCCCCCTCTACACCCCCCGGGAACCCCCTACCACCCCCAACACCCTACCTACTCTCACAGGAGAGGTATTGCAAGAGTTGTTCGTCCAATCAGCGAACAGGTGGATAGTGACGTCATAACACACATGTTTAAGAATGTGTGTGTGTGTGAAGAGAGAGAGAGAGAGATAGAGAGATGTGAGAGAGTTAGAGGAGAGAACGTGTGAGGAGATAGAGAATGAGAGGGAAAGTGAGGGGACAATGAAAAGGCTTAAGATAACGAGAAAGAGGGAGAGGTAGCAATGAAAAAAAAGATAGGGAACATTGGAGAGTGTGAGAATGAGAGTGTAAGCAGACGTAATTATGAGAGAGACATGAAAGTAAATATAAGGAAAGCTGTCTCAACCACTGGGTGAAATAAAGTGAGTGAGATAGTGTGAAAGTGTGTGGTAAAGAAATATTGAGTGGGAAAGAGTGTGTGTGAGTGTGAGAAAGAATGTGTGAAAGATTGAGTTATAAGAGTATGTGTGAGAGAAAGATTGTGTGAGAGAGAGAATAGTAAAGAGAGTCTCGTGAAAGAAATCAGATAAGTAAAGGAGAACAAAAAGTAATTAGCGGAGGAGGAAGTTAATGACCTTGATGTGCATCTCTCTGCGGGCTCCCTGATTGGCTGATGAGTGTCTCGGTACGAACTCGCTGATTGGCTGAGTGTCTAGCTACTGGCTCCCTTATTGGCTGCCTTTCAGAGTGATGGATGTGACGTCACTGAGAGACAGGACCTTGTTGTTAACGATTCTGAGGACGACAACACACTAGTTAGTCCTCAGAGGGTTGTTAGAAGACTGTTAGAGGATTGTTAGAAGACTGTTAACGATCCTGAGGACGACAACACACTAATTAGACTTCAGAGGGTTGTTAGAGGGGTGTTAAGGGGTTGTTAGAGGATTGTTACAGGGTTGTTAGAGGGGGTGTTAGAGAACTATTATTATTAGTTTATTATTAAGCTATTACCTTCTTTATCTTGAAGATATCACCATCTTTACTGTTGTGAAGGCGTCTGAAGTGTGTTGGTGTTAAAGGCTTCACTAGTTAAGTGTCTGGAAGCCATTTGCTGCTTGTTATGGCTTAACTTGGACTCTTAACATTAATTGCTTAGCTGTAAAGTGAAATTTAGAGTTGCTAGCCAAAAATAAAAGATTGTTAGGTGACGTCGTGTGGTTGTTAGGTGACGTCATGGGGTTGTTAGGTGACGTCATGGGGTTGTCAGGTGACGTCATGGGGTTGTTAGGTGACGTTGCAGGGTTAAGTTATGTTAGTGAGTTTCCAGATGAGGTTAAAGGGGTTGTAGGTGAAGTTAGAGAGATGTTAGATGACATTAGGTTAGGTGTAGCTAAGGTTAGGGTAGGTGAAGCTAAGGTTGGGGTAGGTGAAGCTAAGGTTAGGTTAGGTGTAGCTAAGGTTGGGGTAGGTGAAGCTAAGGTTAGGTTAGGTGTAGCTAAGGTTAGGTTAGGTGAAGCTAAGGTTAGGTTAGGTGAAGTTATGGTGCTAACAAAATAGAAGACTGGAGTAATAATATTAACCTTATAAAATATGTTAAAAGTTATGATAGTTATCAATAATGAGTTATTGACAGATGTTAACATAGTTATCAACAATGAGTTATTGACAGATGTTAACATAGTTATCAATAATGAGTTATTGACAGATGTTAACATAGTTATCAATAATGAGTTATTGACAGATGTTAACATAGTTATCAATAATGAGTTATTGACAGATGTTAACATAGTTATCAATAATGAGTTATTGACAGATGTTAAGATGTTATTAGCAGACAACAACAGTAACAACACTACCAACAGACAGCAGCAGACATTAACAACAGTAGCAGCACTACCAGCAGACAGCAGCAGACATTAACAACAACAGCAGCAGTAATCAACAAAAGCAGCAGCAACAGACAACAACAGCAGCAGCAGACATCACTGCTGAGTCAGAATTAATCAAATAACTTCTAGTGCAGCTGACGAGAGCATTTACATTCTGTTCTGTTGATGTTATGTAGCTGTTAAACAACTGTTGATGTTGTAATGTAACTGTTGATGTTGTTATGTAACTGTTGATGTTGTAATGTAACTGTTGATGTTGTTATGTAACTGTTGATGTTGTTATGTAACTGTTGATGTTATGTAACTGTTGATGTTATGTAACTGTTGATGTTGTTATGTAACTGTTGATGTTACGTAACTAGTGATGTGTTGTTGACATAGCTTACATGTAACCAGGGAACCCGCCTTATGTGTGTACATGGGAAGGTTACACAGTAGACGACGTGCTAGTTTACCCCCAGACTGTCTGCTAAGAAGTGCCGTCTACTTCTTTCTGGATTAAGGATCATCGTGTATTATTTTGGTTTATGAGTTACAGATAGTAAACAAGAAGGCTCTCTTCCCACCCTCCGGCCGCTGCAGACATTAAAACTGGGAGAAAAATATACCACAGAAAAATTGTGGAGTTCACACGAGAGATGGAATTGGATGGCAGATGTTGGCTACAACTACTAAATTACTACTGTTACTATCTTAAACTACTGGTGTTACTCCACTGCCACTCACACAACTGTATATACCACTGGTTCTACTTCTGTTTACCACTAGTTCTACTATGACTATCACAGCTATCTACGTCTACCATTACTACTCTTATTGACTGAGTTGCCTCGTTGTCAACTGGTCGTCCTGATGCAGACGTTCAACATAGCAATCATAACATCGTGTGTGTGGAAAACACTACCGAAAATCTTAGTAGAGAAACATTATAGCGACGTTTCGCTTCCTCCTGTAACATTGCTTTATCTGAAAATTGTGTTGTCTTAGATGTTAGTCCTACCTTGAGATCATTTATGTACATTGTGAAGAAAATTGGAGCAAATATTGATCCCTGGGAAACCCCACTCTTCACCTCAAGCCTCTCAGACACCTCTGTGTTGAGTACCACCTCTATGTTGAGTACCAGTCTGTGTTGAGTAGCACCTCTGTGTTGAGTACCACCTCTGTGTTGAGTACCACCTCTGTGTTGAGTACCAGTCTGTGTTGAGTAGCACTCTGTGTTGAGTACCACCTCTGTGTTGAGTACCAGTCTGTGTTGAGTAGCACCTCTGTGTTGAGTAGCACCTCTGTGTTGAGTACCACCTCTGTATTGAGTACAAGTCTATTTTGAATACCAGTCTCTGTTTACAGTCTGTGAGTCAGTCACTTACCCAGGCATAAAGTTTGTCTCCCATACCATGTGCTTTTATGTAAGCTATCAATCGTATATGGAATACCTTGTAGAAGGCCTATGGAAATCTACATATATTACGTTTCTTTATTGGTTATTATTTTACAGAAATTTAACTGTAATAATAATCTCCAAATGTTTACCTAAAATTGTCATTAAGTTAATGGGAGGAAGGTTGAGGGCACAGATCTTGACCCCATTTTAAACATGGAGCGGGGTAACATTTTAAACATGGAGCGGGTAACATTTTAAACATGGAGCGGGTAACATTTTAAACATGGAGGGGTAACATTTTAAACATGGAGCGAGGTAACATTTTAAACATGGAGGGGGTAACATTTTAAACATGGAGCGGGTAACATTTTAAACATGGAGGGGGGTAACATTTTAAACATGGAGGGGGTAACATTTTAAACATGGAGGGGGGTAACATTTTAAGCATGGAGGGGGTAACATTTTAAACATGGAGGGGTAACATTTTAAACATGGAGGGGGTAACATTTTAAACATGGAGGGGTAACATTTTAAACATGGAGGGGAGTAACATTTGCTAATTTTCATATCATCGGTACCTTACCTTCCTCTAGTCAGTCTAGTGGTTTAGAAAAAAATACTGTTAGTGGGTAAACGATTTGGTATCTGCAGTCTTTAATAACTGTGGCAGGTGGTTCACCAGTCTTTAACTGTGGCAGGTGGTTCACCAGTCTTTAATTGTGGCAGGTGTTTCACCAGTCTTTAATAACTGTGGCAGGTGTTTCACCAGTCTTTAATAACTGTGGCAGGTGGTTCACCAGTCTTTAATTGTGGCAGGTGGTTCACCAGTCTTTAATTGTGGCAGGTGTTTCACCAGTCTTTAATAACTGTGGCAGGTGTTTCACCAGTCTTTAATAACTGTGGCAGGTGGTTCACCAGTCTTTAATTGTGGCAGGTGTTTCACCAGTCTTTAATAACTGTGGCAGGTGTTTCACCAGTCTTTAAATAGACAAGCTGTGGCAGGTGGTTCACCAGTCTTTAATTGTGGCAGGTGGTTCACCAGTCTTTAATTGTGACAGGTGTTTCACCAGTCTTTAATAACTGTGGCAGGTGGTTCAACAGTCTTTAATTGTGACAGGTGGTTCACCAGTCTTTAATTGTGGCAGGTGGTTCACCAGTCTTTAATTGTGGCAGGTGGTTCACCAGTCTTTAATTGTGGCAGGTGGTTCACCAGTCTTTAATTGTGGCAGGTGGTTCACCAGTCTTTAATTGTGGCAGGTGGTTCACCAGTCTTTAATAACTGTGGCAGGTGGTTAGGTGGTTCACCAGTCTTTAATAACTGTGGCAGGTGGTTCACAAGTCTTTAATAACTGTGGCAGGTGGTTCACCAGTCTTTAACAACTGTAGCAGGTGGTTCATCAGTCTTAATAACTGTGGCAGGTGGTTCACCAGTCTTTAACAACTGTAGCAGGTGGTTCATCAGTCTTAAATAACTGTGGCAGGTGGTTCACCAGTCTTTAACAACTGTATCAGGTGGTTCACCAGTCTTTAACAACTGTGGCAGGTGGTTCACAAGTCTTTAATAACTGTGGCAGGTGGTTCAACAGTCTTTAATAACTGTGGCAGGTGGTTCACCAGTCTTAAATAACTGTGGCAGGTGGTTCACCAGTCTTTAATAACTGTGGCAGGTGGTTCACCAGTCTTAATAACTGTGGCAGGTGGTTCACCAGTCTTTAATAACTGTGGCAGGTGGTTCATCAGTCTTAAAACTGTGTCAGTGTGTTCACCAGTCTTAAAACTGTGGCAGGTGGTTCCAGTCTTAACAACTGTGGCAGGTGGTTCACCAGTCTTAACAACTGTGGCAGGTGGTTCACCAGTCTTAACAACTGTGGCAGGTGGTTCACAGTCTTAAACTGCATTTCAATCTTAACAACTGTGGCAGGTGGTTCACCAGTCTTAACAACTGTGGCAGGTGGTTCACCAGTCTTAACAACTGTGGCAGGTGGTTCACCAGTCTTAACAACTGTGGCAGGTGGTTCACCAGTCTTAACAACTGTGGCAGGTGGTTCACCAGTCTTAATAGACTGTTGGCATTAGGTGGTTCACCAGTCTTAAAACTGGGTGATTGCGTTCACATCTTAAAACTGTGGCCGTGTGGCTTCACAGTCTTAAAACGGGGTCACCAGTCTCTAACTGTGGCAGTGGTTCACCAGTCTTACACTGTGGCAGGTGGTTCACCAGTCTTAATCAACTGTGGCAGTGGTTCACCAGTCTTAAAACTGTGCGGTGGTTCTGATCTTTAAAACTGTGGCGCTGTTCTCTCAGTCTTAAACTGACGGTGGTACCAGTCTTTGACATCTTAAGGCAGGTGGTTCACCGCTCTTACTGTGCTGTGTTCACATCTTAAAACGGGACGTGTGTTTCACCAGTCTTAAAACGTGGCAGCCTGGTTCGATCATCTTAAAACTGTGGACCGCCTGGTTTTCCTACATCTTAAAGACTGGGCCAGTTCACCAGTCTTCCTTGATCATCTTAGAGGGAGGACGCCTCTCGTCTTCCTTGATCATCTTAAAGACGGGACGCCTCTCCTTCTGATCATCTTAAAGACGGGGTCCACCTCTTCTTCTTGATCATCTTAAAGACGGGACCAGCTCGTCTTCTTGATCATCTTAAAGCAGGTGGACCATCTTACTTCTTGAGTCACTCTTAAAACTGTGGGCACCTCTTACTTCATTGATCATCTTAAAGGGCAGGGGACCAGCTTAACTCTGTCGGTGGTTCACATCTTAAAGACTGGGCACTGTTCCCAGTCTTCTTATCATCTTGCAAGACGTGAGGTCACCGTCTTAACCTTGAGGTTCACTCTTAAACTGTGGCAGGGGTACCAGCCTCTCGTCTTCTGATCATCTAAAGACAGGGACCCCTTCGTCTTCCTTGATCATCTTAAAGCGGGACCCGCCTCTTGTCTTCCTTGATCATCTTAAAGACGGGACCGCCTCTGTCTTCTTGATCATCTTAAGACGGGACCCGCCTCTGTCTTCCTTGATCATCTTAAAGGACGGGACCCGCCTCTGTCTTTTGATCATCTTAAGACGGGACGCCTCTGTCTTCTGATCATCTTAAAGACGGGGACCAGCCTCTCGTCTTCTTGATCATCTTAAAGACGGGGACCGCCTCTGTCTTCCTTGATCATCTTAAAGACGGGGACCCGCCTCTGTCTTCCTTGATCATCTTAAGGCGTGTCCTAAGGCGTGCACATCTAAAAGGCGTTACATCTTAACGGCCTCGTCACATCTAAGGCGCTGTCACATAACGGGTCGTCTAACGGCTGTCTCTTAACGGCGTTCTTGACACAAGGGGACCGCCTCTGTCTTCTTGATCATCTTAAAGACGGGGACCCGCCTCTCGTCTTCCTTGATCATCTTAAAGACGGGGACCGCCTCTCGTCTTCCTTGATCATCTTAAGACGGGACCGCCTCTCGTCTTCTTGATCATCTAAAGACGGGGACCCGCCTCTCGTCTTCCTTGATCATCTTAAAGACGGGGACCCGCCTCTCGTCTTCCTTGATCATCTTAAAGACGGGGACCCGCCTCTCGTCTTCCTTGATCATCTTAAAGACGGGGACCCGCCTCTCGTCTTCCTTGATCATCTTAAAGACGGGGACCCGCCTCTCGTCTTTCTTGATCATCTTAAAGACGGGGACCCGCCTCTCGTCTTCCTTGATCATCTTAAAGACGGGGACCCGCCTCTCGTCTTCCTTGATCATCTTAAAGACGGGGACCCGCCTCTCGTCTTCCTTGATCATCTTAAAGACGGGGACCCGCCTCTCGTCTTCCTTGATCATCTTAAAGACGGGGACCAGCCTCTCGTCTTTCTTGATCATCTTAAAGACGGGGACCCGCCTCTCGTCTTCCTTGATCATCTTAAAGACGGGGACCAGCCTCTCGTCTTCCTTGATCATCTTAAAGACGGGGACCAGCCTCTCGTCTTCCTTGATCATCTTAAAGACGGGGACCAGCCTCTCGTCTTCTTGATCATCTTAAATACGGGGACCCGCCTCTCGTTTTCTTGATCATCTTAAAGACGGGGACCCGCCTCTCGTCTTTCTTGATCATCTTAAAGACGGGGACCCGCCTCTTGTCTTCCTTGATCATCTTAAAGACGGGGACCCGCCTCTTGTCTTTCTTGATCATCTTAAAGACGGGGACCCGCCTCTCGTCTTTCTTGATCATCTTAAAGACGGGGACCCGCCTCTCGTCTTCCTTGATCATCTTAAAGACGGGGACCAGCCTCTCGTCTTTCTTGATCATCTTAAAGACGGGACCAGCCTCTCGTCTTCTTGATCATCTTAAAGACGGGGACCCGCCTCTTGTCTTTCTTGATCATCTTAAAGACGGGGACCCGCCTCTTGTCTTTCTTGATCATCTTAAAGACGGGGACCAGCCTCTCGTCTTCCTTGATCATCTTAAAGACGGGGACCAGCCTCTCGTCTTTCTTGATCATCTTAAAGACGGGGACCAGCCTCTCGTCTTCCTTGATCATCTTAAAGACGGGGACCAGCCTCTCGTCTTCCTTGATCATCTTAAAGACGGGGACCAGCCTCTCGTCTTTCTTGATCATCTTAAAGACGGGGACCCGCCTCTCGTCTTTCTTGATCATCTTAAAGACGGGGACCCGCCTCTTGTCTTTCTTGATCATCTTAAAGACGGGGACCAGCCTCTTGTCTTCCTTGATCATCTTAAAGACGGGGACCCGCCTCTCGTCTTCCTTGATCATCTTAAAGACGGGGACCCGCCTCTCGACTTCATTGTGAAGACGCTCACTCACATTATTAAATTAGAATCTTAGGAGAAAAATGAAAACTCTCGCAAGCGACTTTAATTTCGTGTCATTATTTTTTTTTATAGTTTTGGCAAAGTTTGTATGTGCATGTATAAATAACAGTTGAAGTTATATTGCATACAAACACATAAATCATTATAATTTTTATTCAGACTCGCTCTTTGAACCGCATTTAAAGGAAAAATCTACAAAACACATCACGCACACATACATATGCATTAAAAAATACCACAGTGGAAATAGGAAATAAACGTGAGCGCTTTCATGCGCTCTCACACATATCTGAAGATGTGTGTAAACACATGAAAGCGCTCAGGTCTTATTTCCTATTTTCATTGTGGTATATTTTGATATTTGCATCACTCGTTTTATTGTGATTTCTTCCATACATCCGCATATTCACATTCAAACACACAGGTTCGTCCACACACTTGGGTCTGCGATGCTGTTCAGTGTGTGGATATCCAAGTTAAACTCTGTCCTGACGTAGCAGATGCTTGTGTTCTCATCCATTAGTGTGACCTGAGAAGTGAGAGGGAGGGAGGGAGGGTAGGCAAGAAGGGAGGGAGAGAGAGGATGCCAGGAATGATGAGGGGGCTTGGGAGGTCATGAAGGAAACCGGGTGGATAGGATAAGGTCAAAGAAGAGAAAGGTGGTAAGGAAGTTGAGGGAAGAGGTAAGTAGGGAATGAGAGGAAAGGCAGGAGAATGAAAAACCCAGAAGTAATAAATATAAACGACCTGCTTGATGAACTGTTCTCCGATATGTCAATATTTGTGGCTGAACACTTGAAGAAGCTACGTAAGTGGACCAACAAGTGACTGCTACACTTGTATCATAATAAAGTCAAAGTTGTAAGTGTTATAGCAAGTGGCAGTACCAGTGTAGCACTTATATGGGAGGTTAGTTGACAAGTGTTCACTATACGACACGTGTTACCTGTGTCACAAGTGAGCAAAGTAACACTGGCAGGAAATACAAATTAACACTGGCAGGAAATACAAAGTAATACTGGCAGGAAATACAAAGTAACACTGGCAGGAAATACAAAGTAACACTGGCAGGAAATACAAAGTAACACTGGCAGGAAATACAAAGTAACACTGGCATGAAATACAAAGTAACACTGGCAGGAAATACAAAGTAACACTGGCAGGAAATACAAAGTAACCTGGCAGGAAATACAAAGTAACACTGGCAGGAATACAAAGTAACACTGGCAGGAAATAAAAGTAACACTGGCAGGAAATACAAAGTAACACTGGCAGGAAATACAAAGTAATTTTAACACCGCCATAAATACAATAACAACCTCGCCAATGAAATTACAAAGGTAACACTCAGAAAAGTAACACTGGCAGGAAATACAAAGTAACACTGGCAGGAAATACAAAGTAACGCTGGCAGGAAATACAAAGTAACACTGGCAGGAAATACAAAGTAACGCTGGCAGGAAATACAAAGTAACATTGGCAGGAAATACAAAGTAACACTGGCAGGAAATACAAAGTTTGTCTATATTATTATAACATCCGCAAATCTATAAATACATATAAAAAAATCCTCCCCTCTTCAATAAGTATTACTACTATTATGGTAAAAAATACTCAAAAAAGAATATTCGAAGCTACTTATTTACCAAATATTTATACTATATAAAAAATGAGAAAATTCGGCACAATACCACAAGACTTGTCTCTGATCTACAAAAACTTGTCTATTAATATGAAATTAAAGAAGTGGAACACACCTTAATAAATCGGTGATTCAGGGAAAACTTGATAATAACATAAAATACACAGAAACACCGACTTGTGGTATGTGCGGGTTATTTGTGTATTATTCCCGTGAGGGTATTGTGCCCTTGTGTTGTTCCAGTGAGGGTATTGTGCCCTTGTGTTGTTCCAGTGAGGGTATTGTGCCCTTGTGTTGTTCCAGTGAGGGTATTGTGCCCTTGTGTTGTTCCAGTGAGGGTATTGTGCCCTTGTGTTGTTCCAGTGAGGGTATTGTGCCCTTGTGTTGTTCCAGTGAGGTATTGTGCCCTTGTGTTGTTCCAGTGAGGGTATTGTGCCCTTGTGTTGTTCCAGTGAGGTTATTGTGCCCTTGTGTTGTTCCAGTAAGGGTATTGTGCCCTTGTGATGTTCACAGCCAAGATATATACACTAGGTGAGTGTCAAATATTATAGTTGTAGTGTTGTGTCATAGTGGAGACAGTTGTGAGACTGAGCCAAGACAACAACAAGCAGGTAACCTAACTTACCTGGGTCTTGGTAAGTATTTATAGTCATCTAGAAGAAGCGATGTGGGGAGGTCACGAACAAGACACAATAAAAGACACTAAACAATCAGAAGAGGGCTTAAAAGAGGTAATTAAGACGATAGTATAAAAACTACGAGAGGCCACAAGAAGTCATAAACAATTACAAGAGGTGACTGAAGTCACTCAGCAGAGGCCATTTCTGGTTACTAAATTGAGGTGACAGGCGGACAAGAGGTTTGGATATATGAAAGAGATAGTGAAAAGATGCAGTAGAGGTCACAGGTGATCGCCGTAGGTCACAAGAGGTCGCCGTAGGTCACAGGAGGT
Organism: Cherax destructor; assembly: GCA_009830355.1. NCBI lineage: Eukaryota > Metazoa > Arthropoda > Malacostraca > Decapoda > Parastacidae > Cherax > Cherax destructor. Next base: position 101,931 of record WNWK01002149.1, on the reverse strand, counting down.
CGCACTAGCGATCAGCACTTGACGTCGTAGGTTCGCTACCTCCTGCTTACTTTATGCATCAGTAAGTCAACATAAAGTGTCAACATGGGCTTATTGCTCCCTCCCCCACAGTGATCCACACCTTTCCTCCCCCACAGTGATCCACACCTTTCCTCCCCACAGTGATCCACACCTTTCCTCCCCACAGTGATCCACACCTTTCCTCCCCACAGTGATCCACACCTTTCCTCCCCACAGTGATCCACACCTTTCCTCCCCCACAGTGATCCACACCTTTCCTCCCCACAGTGATCCACACCTTTCCTCCCCACAGTGATCCACACCTTTCTCCCCACAGTGATCCACACCTTTCCTCCCCACAGTGATCCACACCTTTACTCCCCACAGTGATCCACACCTTTCCTCCCCACAGTGATCCACACCTTTCCTCCCCACAGTGATCCACACCTTTCCTCCCCACAGTGATCCACACCTTTCCTCCCCACAGTGATCCACACCTTTCCTCCCCACAGTGATCCACACCTTTCCTCCCCACAGTGATCACACCTTTCCTCCCCACAGTGATCCACACCTTTCCTCCCCACAGTGATCCACACCTTTCCTCCCCACAGTGATCCAACAATTTCCTCCCCACAGTGATCCACACCTTTCCTCCCCACAGTGATCCACACTTTCCTCCCCACAGTGATCCACACCTTTCCTCCCACAGTGATCCAACCTTTCCTCCCACAGGATCACATTCCCACAGTGATCCAACACTTTCCTCCCCACAGTGATCCACACCTTTCCTCCCCACAGTGATCCACACCTTTCCTCCCCACAGTGATCCACACCTTTCCTCCCCACAGTGATCCACACCTTTCCTCCCCACAGTGATCCACACTTTCCTCCCCACAGTGATCCAACCTTTCCTCCCCACAGTGATCCACACCTTTCCTCCCCACAGTGATCCACACCTTTCCTCCCCACAGTGATCACACCTTTCCTCCCCACAGTGATCCACACCTTTCCTCCCACAGTGATCCACACCTTTCCTCCCCACAGTGATCCACACCTTTCCCACAGTGATCCACACCTTTCCTCCCACAGTGATCCACACCTTTCTCCCCACAGTGATCCACACTTTCCTCCCCACAGTGATCCACACCTTCCCCCACAGTGATCCACACTTTCTCCCCACAGTGATCACACCTTCTCCCACAGTGATCCACCTTCCTCCCCACAGTGATCCACACCTTTCCTCCCCACAGTGATCCACACTCTCCCCACATGATACACCTTCCTCCCACAGTGATCCACACTTTCCTCCCACAGTGATCCACACCTTCTCCCACAGGATCCACACCTTTCCTCCACAGTGATCCACCTTTCTCCCCACAGTGATCCACACTTTCCTCCCACAGTGATCACACCTTCCTCCCCACAGTGATCCACACCTTCTCCCACAGTGATCCACACCTTCTCCACAGTGATCCACACCTTTCTCCCACAGTGATCCACACCTTTCTCCCCACAGTGATCCACCTTTCCTCCCACATGATCCACACTTTCTCCCACATGATCCACACTTCCTTTCTTTCCTCCACATGATCCACACCTTCTCCCCACAGTGATCCACCTTCTCCCACAGTGATCCACACCTTCCTCCCACATGATCCACACCTTCTCCCCACAGTGATCCACACTTTCCCCACAGTGATCCACATTCCTCTCCACATGATCCACACCTTTCTCCCACAGTGATCCACACCTTCTCCCCACAGTGATCCACACCTTTCCCCCACAGTGATCAACCTTTCCCCCACAGGATCACCTTTCTCCCCACAGTGATCCACACCTTTCTCCACAGTGATCCACCCTTTCCTCCCACAGTGATCAACCTTTCCTCCACATGATACACCTTTCTCCCCACAGTGATCCACACCTTTCCTCCCACAGTGATCCACACCTTTCTCCCACAGTGATCCACACCTTCTCCCCACAGTGATCCAACCTTCTCCCCACAGTGATCCACACCTTCCTCCCACAGTGATCACACCTTTCCTCCCACAGTGATCCACACCTTTCCTCCCACAGTGATCCACACCTTCCTCCTCACAGTGATCCACACCTTCCTCCCACAGTGATCCAACCTTTCCTCCACAGTGATCCACACCTTTCCTCCCCACAGTGATCCATACCTTTCCTCCCACAGTGATCCAAACCTTTCCTCCCCACAGTGATCCACACCTTCCTCCCACAGTGATCCACCTTTCCTCCCACAGTGATCCACACCTTCTCCCACAGTGATCCACACCTTCCCCCACAGTGATCCACACATTTCGTCCCACAGTGATCCACACCTTTCTCCCCACAGTGATCCACCTTTCCTCCCCCAATGATTACACCTTTCTCTCCACAGTGATCCACACCTTTCCTCCCCACAGTGATCCACACCTTCTCCACAGTGATCCACACCTTCTCCCCACAGTGATCCACACTTCCTCCCCACAGTGATCCACACTTCTCCCACAGTGATTCACACCTTTCTCCCCACAGTGATCCACAGCTTTCTCCCACAGTGATCCACACCTTCCTCCCACAGTGATCCATACCTTCTCCCACAGTGATCCAAACCTTCTCCCACAGTGATCCACCTTCTCCCCACAGTGATCCACACCTTCTCCCACAGTGATCCACACCTTCTCCCCACAGTGATCCACACTTTCTCCAGCCACAGTGATCCACACCTTCTCCACAGTGATCCACACCTTTCTCCACAATGATACCCTTTCCTCCACAGTGATCCACACCTTTCCTCCCCACAGTGATCCACACCTTTCCTCTCACAGTGATCCACACCTTCTCCCCACAGTGATCCACACTTTCCTCCCCACAGTGATCACACCTTCTCTCCACAGTGATTCACACCTTCTCCCCACAGTGATCCACACCTTTCTCCCACAGTGATCCACACTTTCTCCACATGATCCACACTTTCCTCTCCACAGTGATCCACACCTTTCTCCCCACAGTGATCCACTTCTCCACAATGATCACCTTCTCTCCGTGATCCACTTCTCCACAGTGATCCACCTTCCTACAATGATCCACCTTTCCCCACAGTGATCCACCCTTTTCTCTCCACAGTGATCCACACCTTTCCTCTCCACAATGATCCACCTTTCCTCCCCACAGTGACCACACCTTCTCCCCACAGTGATCACACCTTTCCTCCACAATGATCCACACTTTCCTCCCCACAGTGATCCACACTTTCCTCCCCACAGTGATCCACACCTTCCTCCCCCACAGTGATCCAACCTTCCTCCCCACGTGATCCACACCTTCCTCCCCACAGTGATCCACCCTTTCCTCCCACAGTGATCCACACTTTCTCCCACAGTGATCCACCTTTCCCACAGTGATCCACACCTTTCCTCCCACAGTGATCCACACCTTCTCCCCACAGTGATCCACCTTTCCCCCACAGTGATCCACACCTTTCCCCCACAGTGATCCAAACATTTCCCCCACAGTGATCCACCCCTTTCCTCCCCACAGTGATCCACACTTTCCTCCCCACAGTGATCCACACTTTCCTCCCACAGTGATCACAATTTCCTCCCCAAGTGATCCACCATTTCTCCCACAGTGATCCAACCTTCCTCCACCTGATCCACACCTTCCTCCACAGTGATCCACACCTTTCTCCCCACAGTGATCCACCTTCCCCCACAGTGATCCATACCTTTCCTCCCACAGTGATCCAACCTTTCCTCCCCCACAGTGATCCACACCTTTCCTCCCCACAGTGATCCACACCTTTCCTCCCCACAGTGATCCACACCTTTCCTCTCCACAGTGATCCACACCTTTCCTCCCCCACAGTGATCCACACCTTTCCTCCCCACAGTGATCCATACCTTTCCTTCCCACAGTAATCCAAACCTTTCCTCCCCACAGTGATCCACACCTTTCCTCCCCACAGTGATCCATAACGTCACAACACTACGCTCATACACAACCTGCAATATTTTGTTCCTTCTTAATGTCACCAATTATATGTATATTTTGTTTAAAGGTTGTTAGAACGTTGGTTTCTGCACGTTGTTAAAGTTAACTTTCACAGTACCCACCACTTCCTTCATTAATACTTTCAATATTTCGAAAATATTCTGTAAAATCTTGTTGCCAATGTTTCAGGATCACAACACTCTTAGTACCAGTGTTTCAGAGCTCACAACACTCTTAGTACCAGTGTTTCAGGCTCACAACACTCTTAATACCAGTGTTTCAGGGATCACAACACTTAGTACCAGTGTTTCAGGCTCACAACACTCTTAGTACCAGTGTTTCAGGCTCACAACACTCTTAATACCAGTGTTTCAGGGCTCACAACACTCTTAGTACCAGTGTTTCAGAGCTCACAACACTTAGTTCCAGTGTTTCAGGGCTCACAACACTCTTAATACCAGTGTTTCAGGGCTCACAACACTCTTAATACCAGTGTTTCAGGGCTCACAACACTCTTAATACCAGTGTTTCAGAGCTCACAACAATTAGTACCAGTATTTCAGGGCTCACAACACTCTTAGTATCAGTGTTTCAGGCTCACAACACTTAGTACCAGTGTTTCAGGCTCACAACACTCTTAGTACCAGTGTTTCAGGGTTCACAACACTCTTAATACCAGTGTTTCAGGGCTCACAACACTCTTAATACCAGTGTTTCAGAGCTCACAACACGTAGTTCCAGTGTTTCAGGGCTCACAACACTCTTAATACCAGTGTTTCAGGGCTCACAACACTCTTAATACCAGTGTTTCAGGGCTCACAACACTCTTAGTACCAGTGTTTCAGGGCTGACAACACTTAATACCAGTGTTTCAGGGCTCACAACACTCTTAATACCAGTGTTTCAGGGCTCACAACACTTAGTACCAGTGTTTCAGGCTCACAACACTCTTATTACCAGTGTTTCAGGCTCACAACACTCTTAGTACCAGTGTTTCAGGGCTCACAACACTCTTAATACCAGTGTTTCAGGGCTCACAACACTTAGTACCAGTGTTTCAGGCTCACAACACTCTTTGTACCAGTGTTTCAGGGCTCACAACACTCTTAGTACCAGTGTTTCAGGGCTCACAACACTCTTAGTACCAGTGTTTCAGGCTCACAACACTTAGTACCAGTGTTTCAGGCTCACAACACTCGTAGTACCAGTGTTTCAGGGCTCACAACACTCGTAGTACCAGTGTTTCAGGGCTCACAACACTCGTAGTACCAGTTTTCAGGGCTCACAACACTCGTAGTACCAGTGTTTCAGGGCTCACAACACTCGTAGTACCAGTGTTTCAGGGCTCACAACACTGTAGTACCAGTGTTTCAGGGCTCACAACACAAGTAGTACCAGTGTTTCAGGGCTCACAACACTCGTAGTACCAGTGTTTCAGGGCTCATAACACTCGTTGTACCAGTGTTTCAGGGCTCACAACACTTGACCAGTGTTCAGGGCTCACTCGTGTACCAGTGTTTCAGGGCTCACAACACTCGTGTACCAGTGTTTCAGGGCTCACAACACTCGTAGTACCAGTGTTTCAGGGCTCACAACATCATACAGTGTTTCAGGTCAACACTGTCAGTATAAATGTTCAGGTTCCCACACTGTACCAGTGTTTCAGGGTCACAACAATACCAGTGCAGGGCTCACAACACAGTCCAGTGTTCAGGCTCACAACACGTAGTAGTGTTTCAGGTCACACCTACCAGGTTTCAGGCTCACACACAGTACCAGTGTTTCAGGGCCACACCTCGTGTACCAGTGTTTCAGGCTCACAACACATGTACCAGGCAGTCACACCTCTAGTACCATTTTCAGCTCACACACCTATACCAGTGTTTCAGCTACACACTTTAGTACCAGTGTTTCAGGTACCCTAACCAGTGTTTCAGGCTCACACTCTAGTACCAGTGTTAGGCCAACACGTGTACCGTGTTTCAGGGCTCCACACAGTACCAGTGTTTCAGGCTCCAACACTTGTACCAGTGTTTCAGGCCACACACTCTAGCAGTGTTTCACTCACAACACTAGTACCAGTGTTCAGCTCACACACTAGTACCAGTGTTCACTCAAGTACCAGTGTTTCAGGGCTCACAACACGTAGTACGTGTTCAGCAACTAGTACAGTGTTTCAGCTCACACAGTACCAGTGTTCGGCTCACAACACATACAGTGTTTCAGCCCAACATTCCAGTGTTTCAGCTACAACACTAGTACCGGTCAGGCTCCAACACATAGTACCAGTTTCGGCTCACAACACTAGTACCAGTGTTTCAGGGCTCACAACACTAGTACCAGTGTTAGGCCAACACTGTACAGTGTTTAGGCTCACACCTAGAGTGTTTAGGGCTCACAACACTAGTACCAGTGTTTAGGGCTACACAGACATAGCCATTAGTACCAGCAGGTCCAACAGTCTCACAAACCTGTCAGGTTTCAGGGCTCACAACATGCCATCGCCACAGTACCAGTGTTAGGGCTCACAACACTGTAGACCAGTTTCAGGCTCAACACTAGTACCAGTGTTTCAGGCTCAAACAGTCAGTGTAGCCACTAACAGTGTTCAGCCAAACACAGTAGTGTTCAGCCACACACTCTAGACCAGTGTCAGCACAACACTAGTCCAGTGTTTCATACAACACTAGTACCAGTGTTTAGGACACTCTATGTTTGGCACAACTATCAGGTTCAGTCACCTATACCAGTGTTTCAGGTAAACCTTGTACCGTGTTTGGCTCCAATCTCATGTTAGCCCTTACATGTTTAGTACAACACTAGTACCAGTGTTCAGGGTAAACGGTTCAGCTCCACACAACTAGTACCGTGTCAGGGCACACATGTACCAGTGTTTCAGCCCCTTCAGTGTCACACTCTTAGCCACAACACTGTAGTACCAGTGTTTCAGGGTCACCACGTACCAGTGTGGGCTCACAACACGTGTCCAGTGTTCAGGCCACACTGTGTACCATGTGCCACACCTAGTGTTCAGGCTCACGTGTACCAGTGTTTCAGGGCTCACAACACTGTACGTGTTTCGGCCACATAGTACCAGTGTTTCAGGGCTACACACTGTACCAGTGTTCAGTCAACAGTACCATGTTTCAGGCCACACCTCGTACCAGTGTTTCGGCTCACAACACGTACCAGTGTTTCAGGTCACACACAGTACCAGTGTTTCAGGGTCCCCCTAGTACCAGTGTTTCAGGGCTCACAACACTAGTACCAGTGTTTCAGGCTCACAACACTTTAGTACCAGTGTTTCAGGGTACAACCTCTTAGTACCAGTGTTTCAGGCTCCAACACTGTACCAGTGTTTCAGGCTCACAACCTCTAGTACCAGTGTTTCAGGGCTCACAACACTCAGTACCAGTGTTTCAGGGCTCACAACACTCTAGTACCAGTGTTTCAGGCTCACACACTCTAGTACCAGTGTTTCAGCTCACAACACTTAGTCCAGTGTTTCAGGGCTCACAACACTCGTAGTACAGTGTTCCTCCAGGAGGCTCACACTTAGTACCAGTGTTTCGGGCTCACAACACTCTTTAGTACCAGTGTTTCAGGGCTCACAACACAGTAGCCAGTGTTTCAGGGCTCACAACACTGTAGTACCAGTGTTTCAGGGCTCACAACACTCTAGTACCAGTGTTTCAGGGCTCACAACACTCGTAGTACCAGTGTTTCAGGGCTCACAACACTCGTAGTACCAGTGTTTCATGGCTCACAACACAAGTAGTACCAGTGTTTCAGGGCTCACAACACTCTTAGTACCAGTGTTTCAGGGCTCACAACACTCTTAGTACCAGTGTTTCAGGGCTCACAACACTCTTAGTACCAGTGTTTCAGGGCTCACAACACTCTTAGTACCAGTGTTTCAGGGCTCACAACACTTAGTACCAGTGTTTCAGGGCTCACAACACTCGTAGTACCAGTGTTTCAGGGCTCACAACACTCGTAGTACCAGTGTTTCAGGGCTCACAACACTCGTAGTACCAGTGTTTCAGGGCTCACAACACTCGTAGTACCAGTGTTTCAGGGCTCACAACACAAGTAGTACCAGTGTTTCAGGGCTCACAACACTCGTAGTACCAGTGTTTCAGGGCTCACAACACTCTAGTACCAGTGTTTCAGGGCTCACAACACTCGTAGTACCAGTGTTTCAGGGCTCACAACACTCGTAGTACCAGTGTTTCAGGGCTCACAACACTCGTAGTACCAGTGTTTCAGGGCTCACAACACTCGTAGTACCAGTGTTTCAGGGCTCACAACACTCGTAGTACCAGTGTTTCAGGGCTCACAACACTCGTAGTACCAGTGTTTCAGGGCTCACAACACTCGTAGTACCAGTGTTTCAGGGCTCACAACACTTAGTACCAGTGTTTCAGGGCTCACAACACAGTAGTACCAGTGTTTCAGGGCTCACAACACTCGTAGTACCAGTGTTTCAGGGCTCACAACACTCGTAGTACCAGTGTTTCAGGGCTCACAACACAGTGTACCAGTGTTTCAGGGCTCACAACACTCGTTGTACCAGTGTTTCAGGGCTCACAACACTCGTTGTACCAGTGTTTCAGGGCTCACAACACTCGTTGTACCAGTGTTTCAGGGCTCACAACACTCGTTGTACCAGTGTTTCAGGGCTCACAACACTCGTGTACCAGTGTTTCAGGGCTCACAACACGTGTACCAGTGTTTCAGGGCTCACAACACTCGTAGTACCAGTGTTTCAGGGCTCACAACACAAGTACCAGTGTTTCAGGGCTCACAACACTCGTTGTACCAGTGTTTCAGGGCTCACAACACTCGCTGTACCAGTGTTTCAGGGCTCACAACACAAGTAGTACCAGTGTTTCAGGGCTCACAACACAAGTAGTACCAGTGTTTCAGGGCTCACAACACTCGTAGTACCAGTGTTTCAGGGCTCACAACACTCGTAGTACCAGTGTTTCAGGGCTCACAACACAGTAACCAGTGTTTCAGGGCTCACAACACTCTTAGTACCAGTGTTTCAGGGCTCACAACACTCTTAGTACCAGTGTTTCAGGCTCACAACACTCTTAGTACCAGTGTTTCAGGGTGACAACTCTCTTAGTACCAGTGTTTCAGGGCTCACAACACTCGTAGTACCAGTGTTTCAGGGCTCACAACACTCGTAGTACCAGTGTTTCAGGGCTCACAACACTCTTAGTACCAGTGTTTCAGGGCTCACAACACTTAGTACCAGTGTTTCAGGGCTCACAACACAAGTACCAGTGTTTCAGGGCTCACAACACTCGTAGTACCAGTGTTTCAGGGCTCACAACACTCGTAGTACCAGTGTTTCATGGCTCACAACACAAGTAGTACCAGTGTTTCAGGGTTCACAACACCATGTAGTACACAGTACGTTTCAGGGCTCACAACACTCGTAGTACCAGTGTTTCAGGGCTCACAACACAAGTAGTACCAGTGTTTCAGGGCTCACAACACTCGTAGTACCAGTGTTTCAGGGCTCACAACACTCGTAGTACCAGTGTTTCAGGGCTCACAACACTCGTAGTACCAGTGTTTCAGGGCTCACAACACTCGTAGTACCAGTGTTTCAGGGCTCACAACACTCGTAGTACCAGTGTTTCAGGGCTCACAACACTCGTAGTACCAGTGTTTCAGGGCTCACAACACTCGTAGTACCAGTGTTTCAGGGCTCACAACACTCGTAGTACCAGTGTTTCAGGGCTCACAACACAAGTAGTACCAGTGTTTCAGGGCTCACAACACAAGTAGTACCAGTGTTTCAGGGCTCACAACACTTGTACCAGTGTTTCAGGGCTCACAACACTCGTTGTACCAGTGTTTCAGGGCTCACAACACTCGTTGTACCAGTGTTTCAGGGCTCACAACACTCGTTGTACCAGTGTTTCAGGGCTCACAACACTCGAAGTACCAGTGTTTCAGGGCTCACAACACAAGTAGTACCAGTGTTTCAGGGCTCACAACACTCGTAGTACCAGTGTTTCAGGGCTCACAACACTCGTTGTACCATTGTTTCAGGGCTCACAACACTCGTAGTACCAGTTAAACGCTACTTAGTGCAGCAATAAGCGTTAGTTAGGTTAGTTTTACGCCACTTGATGCCATAAACGTCCAAAGTTTAGTATTGCTGTTAGGTAAAAATCTACTAAGAATTATTGCTCCTTTTACATGGTGACATTATTATGAGTAGTGTTGGGTGATAATGGTGAGTTAATGATCACTAGGGGTAGTGATAGTGATAATGATGGTTGTTGAATAGTGGGGTTCTTGCCAGATGGGTAGTGATACAGTGGGGCTTTCAGTTGTTGGTGTTGTGTAGGTAGGGATAATGGCTGGGTGGGTTTGTTTTAGGTGGGACTTGTGGTGGGTTGCTGTCATTCAACACCCCCACAGCTGTGGGTGTGGGGTCACGGTTGCTGTCATTCAACACCCCCACAGCTGTGGGTGTGGGGTCACGGTTGCTGTCATTCAACACCCCCACAGCTGTGGGTGTGGGGTCACGGTTGCTGTCATTCAACACCCCCATAGCTGTGGGTGTGGGGTCACGGTTGCTGTCATTTAACACCCCCATAGCTGTGGGTGTGTTGTCACGTTTGCTGTCATTCAACACCCCCACAGCTGTGGGTGTGGTGTCACGGTTGCTGTCATTCAACACCCCCACAGCTGTGGGTGTGGTGTCACGGTTGCTGTCATTCAACACCCCCACAGCTGTGGGTGTGGTGTCACGGTTGCTGTCATTCAACACCCCCACAGCTGTGGGTGTGGGGTCACGGTTGCTGTCATTCAACACCCTTACAGCTGTGGGTGTGGTGTCACGGTTGCTGTCATTCAACACCCCCACAGATGTTGGTGTGGGGTCACGGTTGCTGTCATTCAACACCCCCACAGCTGTGGGTGTGGTGTCACGTTTGCTGTCATTCAACACCCCCACAGCTGTGGGTGTGGTGTCACGGTTGCTGTCATTCAACACCCCCACAGCTGTGGGTGTGGGGTCACGGTTGCTGTCATTCAACACCCTTACAGCTGTGGGTGTGGGGTCACGGTTGTTGTCATTCAACACTCCCACAGCTGTGGGTGTGGTGTCACGGTTGCTGTCATTCAACACCCTTACAGCTGTGGGTGTGGTGTCACGGTTGCTGTCATTCAACACTCCCACAGCTGTGGGTGTGGTGTCACGGTTGATGGCAGCTTATTCAAACATGTTAGAGAAGTGTTGGTTGGTGGTAAAATCATCTTGTCGGAGCATTAGAGCCGTGGTGGCTGAATGGTATGGAGTCTAGCACTTCCACAATGATCGTTTTGTTTGTCTTGTAACACAGGACTGGTGAAGGATGGGGCAGCCATTACGTGGTGCCTTAGTGGGTGTGAGATGCAGTGCGAGCAAGCCAGGCTTTAGTGTTAGTTAAAGTCAGCCATTGTGTGTGCTGGATAATGCCTATTGATTTTCCTGGTGGTATAACACAGCTATTCCTGTCTGCCCTAAACCTGAATAGCAAGAGTGCGGGAGGGGACGAGGACGAGGGGACAGGATGAATGGGGAGAGGTATGGGAGGGGCAAGGGATAGAGGGGTTGGAAATGGGGAGGGCTGGTGGTAGAAGGATGAGGACGGGAAGAGGTGAGGGAGGGTCAGTAGGGAGAAGTTGAGGGAGGGGGAGCCTTATGGAAGCCCGGAGGGGGGGGGGGTTGTGGCAGTAGGCAGGAGGTGATAAAAATGGCAGAGGGAAAAAACAACAGCGAACTGAGTGAGAAAGTTTAAATAATTTTTATCCTCTTAATTTTCATATGATGTTTTTCCTGGTGTGGCTGTGTCATTCACAAGACGTGTTTTTTGTCTATTTAATTTTGTGCCATATATTTATGTAGAGAATACTGAGTGTTAGCTGTATCTACTGATCAGTAATAAAGGTAATTCCATTACCGAGAGTAATAAACATTAGTATACACACAATACTCTAGGAGAAATGTTTACTGATAATAATGTTTGTAATAACAGATTCTTGTAACACTTCATTGATTCGTCACACTAATTAACGTCAGCACTTCAACTACTAGCTGAGACTTTGAACTACCCACTAACTGGTATACTATTCATGGCCTGGTGAGCCCAGTCATAGTAACTCTTAAAACTGTGAGAGAACTCTAGCATGCTCATGCTTATTTGGTCACTTTCTAACCTTCCTAAGACGGTACTTTGTGGCGTCCTGCGAGTCATGGACGTCCTTAACGTCCATCTCTGGCTTCTTGTCCCAAAGTATAACCAAAAGTACTAAGAAGATTAGTACATATATGTAAAGTAAATATTTAACAATAAATTCATTTGAAATGTCAAAACATAGGGTTTAGGTGAAGCGATAATTGTCACAGGTGAAGTCACAGGTAATCTGGAGTTCACTGACTCTCGCACAAAATGCAAATTTCCACAGTTGGTTCTGAGGAAAATGCAAATGCAGGAATGGCCGGGGTATCTGACGATATTCCAATTTAGAGTGCAAGAAACTCTTGGGTGTTCTTGCTACTGAGACTTTAACTTAGTTGGATTAAGTCAGCTCTGAGAAAACTGGACTAAGTTCGCTCAATACAGACTTAGAGTGAGTAAAGCTGTCTCCTGATAATTTAAGGTTAGGAAACTCAAGCTTAAATTCTTGCTTAAGCAACTTTTTTCAAGGGAAGTGAAGCTGAGTCATATTAAACTTAAAGCTTACTCAGCTTAAAGCTAGGAGCTGAAACCATTCAACATTAACCCGCACTTTCCAAATAAAACGAAGGAAGACATTTCGGTCGGTCTTAGACCACGATCAGGTCAAAACTGATGTGATCATAATGGTTGGTAAATGATGATCAATGTTTCACGTAACCCTTCACCACCAGCCAAGAATACTTTAATCCAGAATATAGCTATTAAAACAAACTGTCAGCATACACTGCGACGCATACACGTCAGGGTGTATATCCTGACAACCCTCCTCAAATTAACTTCATGTTACAGCAAAATCAAATCTTTAAGACAGGAAAGAATAAAATATAAATTGTCCGCTTCATCATTCTACCTATCCAGTCATGTCTAATTCAACTAATCAGTTATAATTACCTTCCCGGTCTCTTATAAATAATTAATATGGATGTTTTCACCGCGATTATCATCCTAATTATTTGCTCACTCATTTAATTTACATTTTTGCATTTTTGTCTCCATATCCTCTTTTATCTTTTCCTGCTTTATCACTTTTTTCTTTGCATCCTCCGTACCTTGCTTCCCCCTCCTCCCCGCCTTCCCTGCTGCTCCCCGCCTTCCCTGCTCCTCCCCGCCTTCCCTGCTGCTCCCCGCCTTCCCTGCTGCTCCCCGCCTTCCCTGCTGCTCCCCGCCTTCCCTGCTGCTCCCCGCCTTCCCTGCTGCTCCCCGCCTTCCCTGCTGCTCCCCGCCGTCCCTGCTCCTCCCCGCCTTCCCTGCTGCTCCCCGCCTTCCCTGCTCCTCCCCGCCTTCCCTGCTGCTCCCCTCCTTCCCTGCTGTTCCCCGCCTTCCCTGCTGCTCCCCACCTTCCCTGCTCCTCCCCGCCTTCCCTGCTGTTCCCTGCCTTCCCTGCTGTTCCCCGCCTTCCCTGCTGCTCCCCACCTTCCCTGCTCCTCCCGCCTTCCCTGCTGCTCCCGCCTTCCCTGCTGCTCCCCTGCCGTCCCTGCTGCTCCCCGCCTTCCCTGCTGCTCCCCGCCTTCCTTCTGCTCCCCGCCTTCCCTGCTCCTTCCCACCTTCCCTGCTCCTCCCCGCCTTCCTGCTCTCTCCGCCTTCCCTGCTGCTCCCCGCCTTCCCTGCTGTTCCCCGCCTTCCTGCTGCTCCCCACCTTCCCTGCTCCTCCCCGCCTTCCCTGCTACTCCCGCCTTCCCTGCTGCTCCCCGCCTTCCCTGCTCCTCCCCGCCTTCCCTGCTGCTCCCCGCCTTCCCTGCTGCTCCCCGCCTTCCCTGCTCCTCCCCGCCTTCCCTGCTCCTCCCCGCCTTCCCTGCTGCTCCCCGCCTTCCCTGCTGCTCCCCGCCTTCCCTTCTGCTCCCGCCTTCCCTGCTCCTCCCGCCTTCCCTGCTGCTCCCCGCCTTCCCTGCTCCTCCCCGCCTTCCATGCTCCTCCCCGCCTTCCCTGCTCCTCCCCGCCTTCCCTGCTCCTCCCCGCCTTCCCTGCTCCTCCCGCCTTCCCTGCTGCTCCCCGCCTTCCTGCTCCTCCCCGCCTTCCCTGCTGTTCCCCGCCTTCCTGCTCCTCCCGCCTTCCCTGCTCCTCCCCGCCTTCCCTGCTGCTCCCCGCCTTCCCTGCTGCTCCCCGCCTTCCCTGCTGTTCCCCGCCTTCCCTGCTGCTCCCGGCCTTCCCTGCTGTTCCCCGCCTTCCCTGCTGCTCCCCGCCTTCCCTGCTGCTCCCCGCCTTCCCTGCTCCTCCCCGCCTTCCCTGCTGTTCCCCGCCTTCCCTGCTGCTCCCCGCCTTCCCTGCTGCTCCCCGCCTTCCCTGCTGTTCCCTGCCTTCCCTGCTGCTCCCCGCCTTCCCTGCTGTTCCCCGCCTTCACTGCTCCTCCCCGCCTTCCCTGCTGCTCCCGCCTTCCCTGCTGTTCCCTGCCTTCCCTGCTGCTCCCGCCTTCCCTGCTGCTCCCGCCTTCCCTGCTGTTCCCCGCCTTCCCTGCTGCTCCCCGCCTTCCCTGCTGCTCCCGCCTTCCCTGCTGTTCCCTGCCTTCCCTGCTGCTCCCCGCCTTCCCTGCTGTTCCCCGCCTTCCCTGCTCCTCCCGCCTTCCCTGCTGCTCCCCGCCTTCCCTGCTGCTCCCCGCCTTCCCTGCTGTTCCCGCCTTCCCTGCTCATCCCCGCCTTCCTGCTGTTCCCCGCCTTCCCTGATGTTCCCGCCTTCCCTGCTCCTCCCCCACATTCCCTGCTCCTCCCCGCCTTTCCTGCTGCTCCCCGCCTTCCCTGCTGCTCCCCGCCTACCCTGCTGCTCCCCGCCTTCCCTGTTGTTCCCCGCCTTCCCTGCTGTTCCCCGCCTTCCATGCTGCTCCCCCCCTACCCTGCTGCTCCCTGCCTTCCCTGCTGCTCCCCGCCTTCCCTGCTGTTCCCCGCCTTCCCTGCTGCTCCCCGCCTTCCCTGCTGTTCCCCGCCTTCCCTGCTGTTCCCCGCCTTCCCTGCTGCTCCCCGCCTTCCCTGCTGTTCCCCGCCTTCACTGCTCCTCCCCGCCTTCCCTGCTGCTCCCCGCCTTCCCTGCTGTTCCCTGCCTTCCCTGCTGCTCCCCGCCTTCCCTGCTGTTCCCCGCCTTCCCTGCTCCTCCCCGCCTTCCCTGCTGCTCCCCGCCTTCCCTGCTGCTCCCCGCCTTCCCTGCTGTTCCCCGCCTTCCCTGCTGCTCCCCGCCTTCCCTGCTGCTCCCCGCCTTCCCTGATGCTCCCCGCCTTCCCTGCGTTTCCCGCCTTCCCTGCTGCTCCGCGCCTTCCCTGCTGTTCCCCCCCTTTCCCCTGCTGCTCCCCGCCTTCCCTGCTGCTCCCGCCTTCCCTGCTGTTCCCTGCCTTCCCTGCTGTTCCCCGCCTTCCCTGCTCCTCCGCCTTCCCTGCTCTCCCCGCCTTCCCTGCTGCTCCCCGCCTTCCTGCTGCTCCCCGCCTTCCCTGCTGCTCCCCGCCTTCCCTGCTCCTCCCTGCCTTCCCTGCTGCTCCCCGCCTTCCCTGCTCCTCCCCGCCTTCCCTGCTGCTCCCCGCCTTCCCTGCTGCTCCCCGCCTTCCCTGCCGGGTACCTGACATTCTGCCTCCACCTCTAAATATTTTTGTTATTGAACAACAAGACACAATACCGCGACTGGAACAATACACTAATAACCCGCGCACACGAGAAGCTTACCGCGATGTTTCGCCCAGACTTGGACAATTTTTTAAAGTAAATTAAATGACAGAAACGTCGTCGTAAGCTCCTCTCTCCTATTTGCGGGTTATTTGTGTATTTTTGGTAGTGGGTTTAGGTTTGAGAAGAACCTGCCTAGTATGGGCCAGTAGGCCTGCTGCAGTGTTCCACCTTTCTTATGTTCTTAATTCTTTGTCGTATCCTCAGTAATAAACTTGACTGATTGTGATACCTTGTTGAGAGTCGCCAGGTCCTGCCCTGAGGTATCAAGCTGCCGCCCCTTTTCCAGGTGTTCAGGCTCTCCCTGCGGTGTGTATTACAGGACACCCGCAAGTAGGATAACACCAAGAGTGCCAGCAGGATAACACCAAGAGTGCCAGCAGGATAACACCAAGAGTGCCAGCCCTCGTGAAGGTCGTTTTGCTATTAAACAGCTTTATATTGCAGAGGAAAATATTGGCAGAGCGTCCTCACCGAGGGAGGTAATCCCTTACACACCACCACAAATATTTACGTCAACCATAACTGTGAACATTGTACTCTGGATCCAGCAGACTGTTTTTAAGGAAGCGTAACTGTCCTCACACACGTCATGCTCTCATACACCTCATGACCTTACGCACGTCATGCTCTCATACACCTCATGACCTTACGCACGTCATGCTCTCATACACAGCCCAGTATTGCCGGGGATATCCCTATGGAAGATATTCTCCATCCCTAGTGTACTTCAGTGTACTAGTGTACTTCAGTGTACTAGTGTACTTCAGTGTACTAGTGTACTAGTGTACTTCAGTGTACTAGTGTACTTCAGTGTACTAGTGTACTTCACCAGGTGCCAGATCAAGCAGGCTGTGACGGATATGTGGGGCAGCGGGCCTCCAGCAGCAACAGCCTGGTTGACCAGACAAGCAACAGACGAGCCTGGCCCATGACCGGGCTCAGAGAGTAGATAAACTCTCGAAACTCTTCAAAGGTATTTCAAAGGTGTGAGGAGGGAAGTTAGAAGCGGCCAGCAGCAGTGTAGTTGCTAACGTCAGTCTCTGCTATTTCCATTTTGTCTACGTTGATCAGTTACACGACGTAATACGTTGATCAGTTACACGACGTAATACGTTGATCAGTTACACGACGTAATACGTTGATCAGTTACACGACGTAATACGTTGATCAGTTACACGACGTAATACGTTGATCAGTTACACGACGTAATACGTTGATCAGTTACACGACGTAATACGTTGATCAGTTACACGACGTAATACGTTGATCAGTTACACGACGTAATACGTTGATCAGTTACACGACGTAATACGTCGAACATAAGCAACCTGCTTGAAAGGCGTGGCTACGGAAGAAGATGGAACAAGTGGAAAGTAAAGATGTAGATGAGTCACAGGATTGGAAATGGGAAGATTTAGTTGACGTAGTGGTAGCAAACACCATACGCATTTTTAAGGACAGACGCAACAAACCCTATGAGGAAAAAAAAACTTGTGAAACTAGTCGAAAGACGTTAAGAAGCCGGGAGAGGAGCCAGGACTCGACCCCATGAAACACACACATAGATATACAAAGTGGTGAGGCACTGGCCTGTGAGTTTTAGGATTCACTCGTCATGGGTTCAAGCCTCACCGGTTCCCTGGTTTGTTTACAATCCTGTTATTACGATTATGTGAGTCAAGACAGTTCAAAGTGGTGGTGTGTGTGTACTCTCCTAATTTTGGTTGCAGGGGTCGATTCACAGCTCCTGGCCCCGCCTCTTTACTGGTCGCTACTAGGTCACTCTCTGCTCCATGAGCTTTATCATACCTCTATAAAGCTATGTATAGATCCTGACTCCACTACCTCACTTTCTAGACTATTCCACTTCCTGACAACTTCGTGGCTGAAGAAATACTTCCTAACATCCCTGTGATTCATCTGAGTCTTCAACATCCAATTGTTACACCTTATTGCTGTGTCCCATCTCTGGAACATCCTATTTCTGTCCATCTTGTTGATTCCTCTCAGTATTGTATATCATGTCCTCCCTGTCCCTCCTGTCTTCCAGTGTCGTCAGGTCGGGTTCTCTTAACCTCTCTTCGTAGAACGTGCGTGTGTGTGTGTGTGTGTGTGTGTGTGTGTGTGTGTGTGTGTGTGTGTGTGTGTGTGTGTGTGTGTATGGTTTAATTTTCAGAATTCAGTTTGATTAAAAGCCTTGTTGAGTAATGAACAACAAAGGCAGTTAATCTGCCAGACTGAGAGGCATTACTTGTGCTGTGTCGAGTTGAGGCATTAGTGAAGGTGAGATAGTGAGGTGAAGCTGAGGTATTAGTGAAGGTGAGATAGTGAGGTGAAGCTGAGGTATTAGTGAAGGTGAGATAGTGAGGTGAAGCTGAGGTATTAGTGAAGGTGAGATAGTGAGGTGAAGCTGAGGTATTAGTGAAGGTGAGATAGTGAGGTGAAGCTGAGGTATTAGTGAAGGTGAGATAGTGAGGTGAAGCTGAGGTATTAGTGAAGGTGAGATAGTGAGGTGAAGCTGAGGTATTAGGGAAGGTGAGATAGTGAGGCGAAGCTGAGGTATTAGTGAAGGTGAGATAGTGTGGTGAAGGTGAGATAGTGAGGTGAAGCTGAGGTATTAGTGAAGGTGAGATAGTGAGGTGAAGCTGAGGTATTAGTGAAGGTGAGATAGTGAGGTGAAGCTGAGGTATTGATGAAGGTGAGATAGTGAGGCGAAGCTGAGGTATTGGTAAAGGTGAGATAGTGAGGTGAAGGTGAGGTATTGGTAAAGGTGAGATAGTGAGGTGAAGGTGAGATAGTGAGGTGAAGCTGAGGTATTGATGAAGGTGAGATAGTGAGGTGAAGCTGAGGTATTGATGAAGGTGAGATAGTGAGGCGAAGCTGAGGTATTGGTAAAGGTGAGATAGTGAGGTGAAGCTGAGGTATTGGTGATGGTGAGATAGTGAGGTGAAGCTGAGGTATTGGTGAAGGTAAGATAGTGAGGTGAAAGTGAGGTATTAGTGAAGGTGAGATAGTGAGGTGAAGCTGAGTTATTAGTGAAGGTGAGATAGTGAGGTGAAAGTGAGGTATTAGTGAAGGTGAGATAGTGAGGTGAAAGTGAGGTATTAGTGAAGGTGAGATAGTGAGGTGAAAGTGAGACATGGGCTGAGCAGTGTGTGCTATGAAACTCTCCCTGTAAGTCAATATCCTCTCCATTTCTATCACCAAAGTTGCCACCTCTACTACCGTCGATTTCACCACCACCACCACCACCACCACCACCACCACCACCACCGCTACACTACCACAACTACAACACAACCACCACCACCACCACCACCACCACCACCGCTACACTACCACAACTACAACACAACCACCACCACCACCACCACCACCACCGCTACACTACCACAACTACAACACAACCACCACCACCATCACCACCACCACCACCGCTACACTACCACAACTACAACACAACCACCACCACCATCACCACCACCACAGCCGCACAGTTCTAGAGATAAAGATTGAGAAAGAGAGAGAAGAAGTAGGAGGATAACCAGTTTACTCTTCTCCATCAATATAACAAGAAATCAGTTAATGTGTTGTATTTAGTATGGATCAGAGGTCTAACCAACCTCTTATACTACCTTCTGAGAGTGAGGACCAGAGAAGAAGATGAGTGTGAGGAAGAAGAGATGAGAACCTAAGTGAAGTGAAGAGTGGAAGGAGATCTAGGTGAGATGAAGAGTGTGAGGACAGCATGAAGGGAACCAGAGTAGAGTGAAAGGTGGGGACAGCATGAGAGAGGATCTAGAGTGAGAGTGAAGAGGTGAGGACAGCATGAGAGGATCCTAGAGTGAGAGTGAAGAGGGAAGACAGCATGAGAGTGTGAACCTGAGTAGTGAGAGTGAATGAGTTGTGAGTGAGATGAGAAGCATGAAGGATCAAGGAGTGAAGAGTGTAGGACAGCATGAAGTGGACCTAGGTGAGAGTGAAGAGTGGAGGACAGCATGAGATAGGGATCCTAGAGTGAGGTGAAGTGGGAAAGGGATGGTGAGTAAGAGGGAGCAGCATGAGTGGAACTAGAAGTGAGGGGGAGAATGAGATAGAGGAGTGAGAGGAGGACAGCATGAGAGTGGACCAGGTGAGAAGTGAGGTGAAAGGAGAGTGAAGATGGAGGACAGCATGAGAGGGGATCCTAGAGTGAGAGGGACGTGAGAGATGAGTGAGAGAAGCATGAGAGTGGGAACCTAGAGTGAGAGTGAAGAGTGGGAGGACAGCATGAGAGAGGGATCCTAGAGTGAGAGTGAAGAGTGGGAGGACAGCATGAGAGAGGGATCCTAGAGTGAGAGTGAAGAGTGTGAGGAGCATGAAGGGGAACCTAGATGAGAGTGAAGAGGAGCAGCATGAAGGACCAGAGTGAAGTAGATGGGAGGACAGCATGAGAGAGGGATCCTAGAGTGAGAGTGAAGAGTGGAGGACAGCATGAGAGAGGGACCTAGAGTGAGAGTGAAGAGTGTGAGGACAGCATGAGAGAGGGATCCTAGAGTGAGAGTGAAGAGTGGGAGGACAGCATGAGAGAGGGATCCTAGAGTGAGAGTGAAGAGTGTGAGGACAGCATGAGAGAGGGATCCTAGAGTGAGAGTGAAAGAGTGGAGACAGCATGAGAGGGGACCTAGAGTGAGAGTGAAGAGTGGAGGACAGATGAGAGAGGGAGCCTAGAGTGAGAGTGAAGAGTGGGAGGACAGCATGAGAGAGGACCTAGAGTGAGAGTGAAGAGTGGAGGACAGCATGAGAGAGGGACCTAGAGTGAGAGTGAAGAGTGGAGGACAGCATGAAGAGGGACCTAGAGTAGAGTGAAGAGTGGAGGACAGCATGAGAGAGGACCTAGAGTGAGGGAAGAGTGGAGGACAGCATGAGAGAGGGACCTAGAGTGAGAGTGAAGAGTGGAGGACAGCATGAGAGAGGGACCTAGAGTGAAGTGAAGAGTGGAGGACAGCATGAGAGAGGGACCTAGAGTGAGAGTGAAGAGTGGAGGACAGCATGAGAGAGACCTAGAGGAGTAAGAGTGGGAGGACAGCATGAGAGAGGGATCCTAGAGTGAGAGTGAAGAGTGGGAGGACAGCATGAGAGAGGGATCCTAGAGTGAGAGTGAAGAGTGTGAGGACAGCATGAGAGTGGGAACCTAGAGTGAGAGTGAAGAGTGGGAGGACAGCATGAGAGAGGGAGCCTAGAGTGAGAGTGAAGAGTGGGAGGACAGCATGAGAGAGGGAGCCTAGAGTGAGAGTGAAGAGTGGGAGGACAGCATGAGAGGGACCTAGAGTGAGAGTGAAGAGTGGAGGACAGCATGAGAGAGGGAGCCTAGAGTGAGAGTGAAGAGTGGGAGGACAGCATGAGAGAGGGAGCCTAGAGTGAGAGTGAAGAGTGGGAGGACAGCATGAGAGAGGGAGCCTAGAGTGAGAGTGAAGAAGAGTGGGAGGACAGCATGAGAGAGGAGCCTAGAGTGAGAGGAAGAGTGGAGACAGCATGAGAGACTGAGCCTAGAGTGAGAGTGAAGAAGAGTGGGAGGACAGCATGAGAGAGGAGCCTAGAGTGAGAGTGAAGAAGAGTGGGATGACAGCATGAGAGAGCCTAGAGTGAAGTGAAGAGTGGGAGGACAGCATGAGAGAGAGAGCCTAGAGTGAGAGTGAAGAAGAGTGGGAGGACAGCATGAGAGAGGGAGCCTAGAGTGAGAGTGAAGAAGAGTGGTAGGACAGCATGAGAGAGGGAGCCTAGAGTGAGAGTGAAGAGTGGGAGGACAGCATGAGAGAGGGAGCCTAGAGTGAGAGTGAAGAAGAGTGGGAGGACAGCATGAAAGAGGGAGCCTAGAGTGAGAGTGAAGAAGAGTGGGATGACAGCATGAGAGAGCCTAGAGTGAGAGTGAAGAAGAGTGGGAGGACAGCATGAGAGAGGGAGCTTAGAGTGAGAGTGAAGAAGAGTGGGAGGACAGCATGAGAGAGGGAGCCTAGAGTGAGAGTGAAGAAGAGTGGGATGACAGCATAAGAGAGGGAGCCTAGAGTGAGAGTGAAGAAGAGTGGGATGACAGCATGAGAGAGGGAGGGAAACTAGAGTCAGGTTGGCTACTGTGAAGAGGATGGAGAAAATGTAGATGAGAGATGAATGGTAGAAAGAGAAAAAATGATAGGGAGAGAGGCGGTGGAAGGAAGGAAGTGAAGGACAAGGAATAAAGAGAAAATGTAGGAGAGGGAGGGAGGAGAGAGGTAATAATTCACAATGAGGGAATAATTTAATAGTGATTGCTGAAGTTGGCTGCGTGAGGGAGAGCCAGAGAGAGAGAGAGAGAGAGAGAGAGAGAGAGAGAGAGAGATTTTACTTCCCTTCTCTACCTACTCACTATACCAAATCTTCTCTGTCTTTCCCTATTGCTTCCTTTAACTTTTTAATTTTATCTTATTTTCTCAACTTCTTTTATTACACCTCTCCCGTCTGTTCCTCTCCCTCCCTCCTTCCCTCCCTCTCTCTGTCTGTCTCACTCTCTTCGTCTCCCTATCCACTTTCACTCCCTTTCCAAGTTCCTTAAGCCTCTCCTTTCTCTCCCCGCCTCTAATTTCCTCTCCCACTCCCTCTTTGTCCTTCTCACTCTTCCTTGGTTCCGTAGGAGAACAAGTGGGTGGAGGACAGGTGGGTGGAGGACAGGTGGGTGGAGGACAGGTGACAGTTTGGTGTTATGATCATATAATTGACAATGCAATCTCCGCTGTGTTGGCACTCTGTCCCAACTAGTGTGTTGGTGTCACGGTGAGTGTGTTGGTGTCACGGGGAGTGTGTTGGTGTCACGGTGAGTGTGTTGGTGTCACGGGGAGTGTGTTGGTGTCACGGTGAGTGTGTTGGTGTCACGGTGAGTGTGTTGGTATCAGGGTGAGTGTGTTGGTGTCACGGGGAGTGTGTTGGTGTCACGGGGAGTGTGTTGGTGTCACGGTGAGTGTGTTGGTGTCACGGGGAGTGTGTTGGTGTCACGGGGAGTGTGTTGGTGTCACGGTGAGTGTGTTGGTATCACTGTGAGTGTGTTGGTGTCACTGTAAGTGTGTTGGTGTCACTGTGAGTGTGTTGGTATCACTGTGAGTGTGTTGGTGTCACTGTGAGTGTGTTGGTGTCACTGTGAGTGTGTTGGTATCACTGTGTGTTGGTATCACTGTGAGTGTGTTGGTATCACTGTGAGTGTGTTGGTGTCACTGTGAGTGTGTTGGTATCACTGTGAGTGTGTTGGTGTCACTGTGAGTGTGTTGGTATCACTGTGAGTGTGTTGGTATCACTGTGAGTGTGTTGGTGTCACTGTGAGTGTGTTGGTATCACTGTGAGTGTGTTGGTGTCACTGTGAGTGTGTTGGTATCACTGTGAGTGTGTTGGTGTCACTGTGAGTGTGTTGGTGTCACTGTGAGTGTGTTGGTATCACTATGAGTGTGTTGGTGTCACTGTGAGTGTGTTGGTATCACTGTGAGTGTGTTGGTATCACTGTGAGTGTGTTGGTATCACTGTGAGTGTGTTGGTGTCACTGTGAGTGTGTTGGTATCACTGTGAGTGTGTTGGTGTCACTGTGAGTGTGTTGGTATCACTGTGAGTGTGTTGGTGTCACTGTGAGTGTGTTGGTATCACTTTGAGTGTGTTGGTATCACTGTGAGTGTGTTGGTGTCACTGTGAGTGTGTTGGTATCACTGTGAGTGTGTTGGTATCACTGAGTGTGTTGGTGTCACTTTGAGTGTGTTGGTATCACTGTGAGTGTGTTGGTGTCACTGTGAGTGTGTTGGTATCACTGTGAGTGTGTTGGTGTCACTGTGAGTGTGTTGGTATCACTGTGAGTGTGTTGGTATCACTGTGAGTGTGTTGGTATCACTGTGAGTGTGTTGGTGTCACTGTGAGTGTGTTGGTATCACTGTGAGTGTGTTGGTGTCACGGTGAATCTGTGTATAATTGTGAAAAATTATTTCTGAATCTGATATTCAAGTGTATAATACTTCAACAAGTGTCCCAAATAAAAGACTTGCTACCTTGTTATAGATGGGACCCAAATATAGGGACCCAAATAGATGGGCCCCCGCTGTACAACTCTACGCTGACCACCACCCAGGTTTGACTATCAAAACGCACACACTTTGTTTCTGTCTATTGAGTTACAAACTTTATTTCCCAAGGTGAAGTAGATGGTGGTTATTTATATTTATGTGAAACACTAAACCATGTTTGTCATTGAGCACATGGAGCGGGGAAGGCTCGATACTCCGTCTGATATAGTCAACAAGCATCACACGAAGAGGTTATCAACAGCTGACTCAGTATCCTATTAATCCACACTTCATTCTTGTATCTCCATGTGTTACAGGTGTATACCTGTATCTCCATGTGTTACCCTAGGTATATGCTTGTATCTCCATGTGTTACAGGTGTATGACTGTACGTGCATCACACCTGGTGTAGGACGCAGGTGTAATGTTCCACCATCCGTCACTACCACAATGTTACCGCGTTATTATATGACTCATTAGTAAGCTTTAAAATGAGAGTAAAGTGTATCTTTAGATCACAAGACTCTCCTTCCCTCTCTAGGAACCTCCCTCACATTCATTTCTTCCCTTCCTTCCTCTCTCCTTCCATTCCTCTCTCCTACTCACACTTGTTTATAATTCCAAAGGTTAAAATATATATCCCGGACAGTTAATACTGTTTCTCTTCATTGCACTCAATTTTTCTAGCTCATTATCGAGTATTTCTGGTTTTGTAGCAAGTGAAAGAAGGGTATCGTTGAAGATAGAAGCTGCCCTGGGCACTAACATTTCCTGCTGTCAGCTGAGCTCAGCTGATGAGGGATGTCAGCCGCGGGCGCAGCTGCTGGATGCTGCGTCAATCACACAAGCTCTCCGCAGTTGCCTCTCTCAGGAAAATAAACACCAGGTTTCCAGTTCCATCTATCAAGTTATGTAAATATATTGAATGTTTGTGTTTGAGATCCCTTGGCCATGACCTTCCTGCTGTCTCATGGCCCTGACCCACCTGCGGCAGCAGCAGCAGCAGCAACAACTACAGCAACAGCAGATGCAGCAACAGCACCAGCACTGGAAGACGTTTCTCATATTGTCAGATTGTCGTACAGAATGTCTCATCTTTGAGAAGGCTGTCGAGGAGTGCGTCCATTAGAGAGGATCATGGCAGGAGAGAGATACTCTGAGACCCTCACAAACCACACTCTGAGACCCTCACAAACCACACTCTGAGACCCTCACAAACCACACTCTGAGACCCTCACAAACCACACTCTGAGACCCTCACAAACCACACTCTGAGACCCTCACAAACCACACTATGAGACTCTCACAAACCACACTCTGAGACCCTCACAAACCACACTCTGAGACCCTCACAAACCACACTCTGAGACCCTCACAAACCACACTCTGAGACCCTCACAAACCACACTCTGAGACTCTCACAAACCACACTCTGAGACCTCACAAACCACACTCTGAGACCCTCACAAACCACACTCTGAGACTCTCACAAACCACACTCTGAGACCCTCACAAACCACACTCTGAGACTCTCACAAACCACACTCTGAGACCCTCACAAACCACACTCTGAGACTCTCACAAACCACACTCTGAGACCCTCACAAACCACACTCTGAGACCCTCACAAACCACACTCTGAGACTCTCACAAACCACACTCTGAGACTCTCACAAACCACACTCTGAGACCCTCACAAACCACACTCTGAGACTCTCACAAACCACACTCTGAGACTCTCACAAACCACACTCTGAGACCCTCACAAACCACACTCTGAGACTCACAAACCACACTCTGAGACTCTCACAAACCACACTCTGAGACCCTCACAAACCACACTCTGAGACCCTCACAAACCACACTCAGACTCTCACAAACCACACTCTGAGACCCTCACAAACCACACTCTGAGACCCTCACAAACCACACTCCTGAGACCCTCAACAAACCACACTCTGAGACCCTCACAAACCACACTCTGAGACCCTCACAAACCACACTCTGAGACCTCACAAACCACACTCTGAGACCCTCACAAACCACACTCTGAGACTCTCACAAACCACACTCTGAGACCCTCACAAACCACACTCTGAGACCCTCACAAACCACACTCTGAGACCCTCACAAACCACACTCTGAGACCCTCACAAACCACACTCTGAGACTCTCACAAACCACACTCTGAGACTCTCACAAACCACACTCTGATACCCTCACAAACCACACTCTGAGACTCACAAACCACACTCTGAGACTCTCACAAACCACACTCTGAGACCCTCACAAACCACACTCTGAGACCCTCACAAACCACACTCTGAGACCCTCACAAACCACACTCTGAGACTCTCACAAACCACACTCTGAGACTCTCACAAACCACACTCTGAGACTCTCACAAACCACACTCTGAGACTCTCACAAACCACACTCTGAGACTCTCACAAACCACACTCTGAGACTCTCACAAACCACACTCTGAGACTCTCACAAACCACACTCTGAGACCCTAATAAGCCACACTCTGAGACTCTCACAAACCACACTCTGAGACTCTCACAAACCACACTCTGAGACTCTCACAAACCACACTCTGAGACTCTCACAAACCACACTCTGAGACTCTCACAAACCACACTCTGAGACCCTCACAAACCACACTCTGAGACCCTCACAACCCACACTCTGAGACTCTCATAAACCACACTCTGAGACCCTCACAAAAAACACTCTGAGACTCTCACAAACCACACTCTGAGACCCTCACAAACCACACTCTGAGACTCTCACAAACCACACTCTGAGACCCTCACAAACCACACTCTGAGACTCTCACAAACCACACTCTGAGACCCTCACAAACCACACTCTGAGACTCTCACAAACCACACTCTGAAACTCTCATAAGTCTTTGTGTCATGGCAATTTTCTGCTTAATTAAATGGTATATGTTTCAGGGCTGAGTTTTTGATATCAGCGAAGACCCATCTTGGCACCGGGTCGCTGACACCTGTTGTGATGTGGCACATGTAAACACGTGTTTGTTGCTCTGTCCTGTTTATGATGTGAAGAATATGTGAACAGGTGTTAGTCTGTTGCTCAGTCCTGTTGAACTCCTGAGTGACACATCACACCCTGGTGTGAGTGACACATCACACCCTGGTGTGAGTGACACATCACACCCTGGAGTGAGTGACACATCACACCCTGGTGTGAGTGACACATCACACCCTGGTGTGACACATCACACCCTGGTGTGAGTGTTGCACACAGTGTCGCTGTGTCTGGATACATCACACTACTAAAGGCACGAGCTTCACTGTTCCCTGCTCACAGGCAACACTGTACAACACTAGCATGTATACTATAAGCAGTGTCTCACTGTCTTATAAACACTAATATTTGGAGCACAGATAGTTAGTGTCGTGTGCAGGACGTCATTGTCCTTCAGTTACATCAAGTAATTTCATTACTGGAATTTCATTGCCTCGTATATCAGGTGAAATTGAAAAGGAAATTTATGCTACGGAAAGTTTTAATGTGTGTCTGGTGCGATGGTGATTATTAAGATATTGCAGCACAGTTGCTGTGATTCTCTGCATTACTCACATATTGTCAGCTTCTCGTCTGGGAAGATAACAGGTGGTCACAGCGGGTCAAGTATTTGCTGTAAAAAACAACAACGTATACAATTGTGTGCAGCAGCAGCAGCAGCAGCAGCAGCAGC
Organism: Cherax destructor; assembly: GCA_009830355.1. Lineage (NCBI taxonomy): Eukaryota > Metazoa > Arthropoda > Malacostraca > Decapoda > Parastacidae > Cherax > Cherax destructor. The sequence continues at coordinate 74,261 of WNWK01002149.1, read as the reverse complement.
AGCAATGAAGAAGCATGTTGAGTGCAACAGCACCAGCACAGCCACACACACTAGTAACACATTCCTTCACACTCACAAACTACCAGTAACTTCACACTCACAAACTACCAGTAACTAGGTTCCATGACGAGCTGCTGTCAAAACTTTGATCATGAAAGATACTTAACGTCAGTTTTCAATAATAAAACTTGGTACTTGCACAGTTCAACAAGCCTGACTGTTCAATATTGAAGCAACAAAGGTGGTCTGAGGGAACTGAACATCAGACAGTTACGCGAATTATGTATCGCCTTTACTGCTGCCTCTTAGGTCTGCTCGTTAAGGTAATTGTATTAATTAAATTTGTAATGTGTGAGCCATGATGCGATACTGGCAGAGGCAATGACTGGTGATACTGTGGCGGTGTGTCAGGGTGATGGTGGTGTGTCAGGGTGATGGTGGTGTGTCAGGGTGATGGTGGTGTGTCAGGGTGATGGTGGTGTGTCAGGGTGATGGTGGTGTGTCAGGGTGGTGGTGGTATGTCAGGGTGGTGGTGGTGTGTCAGGGTGATGGTGGTGTGTCAGAGTGATGGTGGTGTGTCAGGGTGATGGTGGTGTGTCAGGGTGATGGTGGTGTGTCAGGGTGATGGTGGTGTGTCAGGGTGATGGTGGTGTGTCAGGGTGGTGGTGGTGTGTCAGGGTGATGGTGGTGTGTCAGGGTGGTGGTGGTATGTCAGGGTGGTGGTGGTGTGTCAGGGTGATGGTGGTGTGTCAGGGTGATGGTGGTGTGTCAGGGTGGTGGTGGTATGTCAGGGTGGTGGTGGTGTGTCAGGGTGATGGTGGTGTGTCAGGGTGATGGTGGTGTGTCAGGGTGATGGTGTGTCAGGGTGATGGTGGTGTGTCAGGGTGATAGTGGTGTGTCAGGGTGATGGTGGTGTGTCAGGGTGATGGTGGTGTCAGGGTGATGGTGGTGTGTCAGGGTGATGGTGGTGTGTCAAGGTCATGGCGGTGTGTCAGGGTGATGGCGGTGTGTCAGGGTGATGGTGGTGTGTCAGGGTGATGGTGGTGTGTCAGGGTGATGGTGGTGTGTCAGGGTGATGGTGGTGTGTCAGGGTGATGGTGGTGTGTCAGGGTGATGGTGGTGTGTCAGGGTGATGGTGGTGTGTCAGAGTGATGGTGGTGTCAGGGTGATGGTGTGTCAGGGTGATAGTGGTGTGTCAGGGTGATGGTGGTGTGTCAGGGTGATGGTGGTGTGTCAGGGGGATGGTGGTGTGTCAGGGTGATGGTGGTGTGTCAAAGTTATGGTGGTGTACTGTAGTGATGTGTCAAGGTTTTGGTGTACTGTGGTGGTGTACTATGGTGGTGTCAAGGTTATGGTAGTTACTGTGGTGGTGTATCAAGGTTATGGTGTACTGTAGTGTCAAGGTTATGGTGTACTGTAGTGGTGTATCAAGATTATGGTGGTGTACTCTAGTGGTGTGTCAAGGTTGTGGTGGTGTTCTGTGGTGTTGTGTCAAAGTTGTGGTGTTGTGTCAAAGTTGTGGTGTTCTGTGGTGGTGTGTCATGGTTGTTGTGGTATGTCAAGGTTGTAGTGGTGTTCCGTGGTAGTGTATCAAGGTTGTGGTGTTCTGTGGTGGTGTGTCAAGGTTGTGGTGTTCTGTGGTGGTGTGTCAAGGTTGTGGTGTTCTGTGGTGGTGTGTCAAGGTTGTGGTGGTGTACTGTAATATGGTAAGGTTATGGTGGTATACTATGATGTGTTAAGGTTATGGTGGTGTTTTAAGATTATTCCCTGACACTTGGCATCCTCATCTAGAGGTGTCAGCATGTCAGTCAACCAAGGTACCTGTACCTGACACCTGGCATCCTCATCTAGAGGTGTCAGCATGTCAGTCAACCAAGGTACCTGACACCTGGCATCCTCATCTAGAAGTGTCAGCATGTCAATCAACCAAGGTACTTGACACCTGGCATCCTCATCTAGAGGTGTCAGCATGTCAGTCAACCAAGGTACCTGACACCTGGCATCCTCATCTAGAAGTGTCAGCATGTCAATCAACCAAGGTACCTGACACCTGGCATCCTCATCTAGAGGTGTCAGCATGTCAGTCAACCAAGGTACCTGACACCTGGCATCCTCATCTAGAGGTGTCACCATGTCAGTCAACCAAGGTACCTGACACCTGGCATCCTCATCTAGAGGTCACCATGTCACTCAACCAAAGGTACCCGACACCTGGCATTGTCGTGTGGGTTTTGGGAGAGCAAATACGGTTGTAATTAAACTCACGGATGGATGGAATTGTAGATATATTGAGTGAGCGAGAAGGAGAACCCAGACTCCTGTTCAGTACTACGCCTATGCCGAGAATGAGATAGAGGCCTCTGACGCTGCGCTCACATGGCGCGGGTCTCTGACGTCACAAGTAACAAGGGATCACAAATATAACATAGCTAGAATTACTTATAATACACTACACAAGTATATCAATATGCTTCAGTACATACTACTGACAGCTCGGCCATGTTACGTATGGCGTCTCGACATACAATACAACTCTATAGACTGAACAGGCAGGTGACTCAAAGGATTATAACAGGATAGAATCAACTGAATAAATAGTAATAACTTATCTTACTATCACGGGTCTTAAGGTAATGGGTCTTAATGTAATGGTTCTTAATGTAATGCATTACAATTTATAGTATAATTTCAATTGATAAAATTGATCGATCGATCTGTATTCATACACTCTGCGGATTCTGAGGAAGAATAAATATATACAAAGAAGACAGTTACAGAAGGACCTGGCACGCACAGGTTATACTGTTAAATCTCTGAACTCGGAGAGAACTTGAACACACAAAAATCTTACTAGATACTGAATATCTGGTAACAAAACACACAGTCAACAATTTCTCTTAACTCAATCATCTATCTTTAGCTCAAGGCTTATGATCACTTTCCTACTGAAGGAATGAACAAACTCGGTGGAGTGGATTGTACTCTCCCCGGCTGAAATAGTTAACTCTATAACACGAAATATGAGCAAAGGAGAAACGGCTCTCACTATCTCTTACAGCAGGTAATAATTGCTCAACATACAACACTTTACTCTTCAAGGATTTACTGTCAACTAGGATAATATCACTATCTGGAACACAAGGGACAACAACTGGCACTCTAGTGAGTACACTAGCAACAGAAACGACATTCTGCAACAGCTTATGCATCAGCAAGAGATGGAATAACTCATTACAGTAGTCTTTCTTTAACAAGGCATCCCCTGGGGAGAACTACTACTTGAACAAGTGCCATCGCAGGGATAGTTGTCTCAGTACTCAAGGTTGTCTGCGGTACCTTCAGACTCCCTAGGTAAGGTGACACTATCTTGCGTGCAAGATATTGTAGGGACAGGATTCCAGACAGAAGTGACAGTATTACTAGTGCCTGACCACTCGGCTACGTTAATACATACTTCACAAGTCTACAAGAACTTAATCTGAACTTCACATTCTGCAACACTGTGACAAGTTTGGGATACAAGCTGCGAGAACAAACATATTGCTCAAAAGCTAGATACTTTCTTTCAGTCATTAAGGGACTATGAGAACTTTTTACTGACTCATGATCATTATAGCTTTGACTTGCAGGATACACAAAGTTATATCCTGAATTAACTTGAGACATGATTGCAGAAAAAAAAATGAAAGGGAATTTAAAAGAACAAGCAAATTATACAGCACAAAATAGCTTACTGTAACTAATGAATGTTAACTAATCTGCATAAGTGATAAAAATTGCAAGAGTTACACTTAAAGCAAAGAAAACTCACTGAAAATTGACTTAGCAAAAGGGATAACACATTAATATTCAAGAAGTCTTACTTTAAGTTGAATTAACTGCAAGGTGAGTTGTCTTTACTTTCAATTTCAACAAGGAAATGCAACAAGAAAATAATAAATCAATGCAAAAATAATGAATAAAAATCAATAATTCTTATGCAAAGAGAAACACACTGATAAAACAAGGCACAATAAAAGGAGAATTGCATAAAACAATTAAAATATTCACTGACAACAATTGAAATAAAGTTACTTCTTAAATCACTGAGAAAATTGCACTTGAATATTAATTATCACACTTACAAAAATTAAACAATTACTTTAACACATAAGTAAACAATATAAGAATTTATGAAAGCAAAATTGAATACTGCAAAAGTGGAATTACACAAAATCAGTTGCAGGAAATATCAATACTCAATAAAATTGCACTGGGGAATTTTTTTTTTGCAACACAAGAAACAAAGATATTAGAAATTAACTAGTTTTGAACACTCTTAATTGCAACAAAGCAGTAACTTAATGAGAACAAATTACTCAAACAATTCACTAAGAACACTTACTTAATTATTCTCACTTAAGAGTGAATTTGTTCAAACAACACTTCAAAACAACACTTCAAAACAAATAAAAGTCATAAACAAGGAAAAAAATGTAACACAGATGCTGGAGTACAATAACATCAAGATATACATTAAGGTATACATCAAGATATACATCAAGGTATACATCAAGGTATACTCACAGGTGGAATCAATGAGTAAACTTGTAATTACAATATAAACAGAAATGTGTATATATCTTGACATAGGAGATATAGCAAGGTCTGTGGAAGTACAAACACCCTCTTGCCGTTGCCACTGAAATTGGTAATCATCTGGTCCGCATTTCTCAGAGGCTCCATCTATGCCCCTCGTTCCTTTCTTCTAAGTCTGCCAGCGAATTAAAGCCCTTAGATTTTTCTTCTCTTAGAGAAGAATCTTATAATGTGCCTTTTACCCTTCAAGAACTGGAGGCAACACTCTGCTTGCCGATCATCGGCAGCTGGGCCAGACGGCATACATATTCATATGCTACAGCATTTACATCAGTCTGCTCTTATTGTCCTCTTACGACTCTTTAATCTTATATGGTCGCAAGGAGTTCTTCCCCAGCTGTGGAAGTCTGCTATTGTTCTCCCTTTTCGCAAACCAGGTACTACGGGACATGATACCTCCCACTACCGTCCCATCGCTCTTACCAGTGCAGTTTGCAAGGTGATGGAACGTCTAGTTAATAGACGTTTGATGTGGTATTTAGAGACTCACAGTAGTCTCTCCCCTAGTCAATATGGCTTTCGTAAGGGCCATTCTGCCATTGACCCTTTACTGCGCTTGGATACGTATATTCGTAATGCCTTTGCCAATAACCACTCGGTTATTGCCATCTTTTTCGATCTTGAGAAGGCTTATGACACAACTTGGAAGTATAATATCTTGACCCAGGCCCACTCCTTAGGCCTCCGAGACAATCTACCATTTTTCCTTAAGGCTTTCTTAACTGACAGACATTTCCGTGTCCGGGTTAGTAATGAATTTTCCCCGGAATTTGTCCAAGCTGAAGGTGTCCCCCAACACTCTTTCTCCTTGCTATAAATAATCTGGCATCTGTTCTCCCATCCAATATTTGGTCATCGCTCTATGTTAATGACTTTGCTATAGCTTGTGCAGGTGCTGACTGTCACCTCATTGCAGTTTCCCTCCAGCATCTTGAAGAAATATGCGCTTAATCAACGAAGAATCTACACAGAAAGGCCTTACTCGTTAGCGCACTAGTTGGAACTTCACAAAGTCTGTATCTTCACCTACTGTGTAGACCGGAAAAATCCGACGATAAACCAAGAGATTGGTTAAAACAGACACACGTGGTTTTGTGTGTGGGTGGGAGCGGGTGACTGCTAGGTGGTTATCCCACGCTAGCTGGCTGGCGGTACCTCCTCCCACACCACTAGGCGTATCAATTTTTAAACCAGGATGGCTTAAAAAAAAAACCCACAAAATACCACAGGGATGGTATTAGCACACAGAATAGAAATGCACTGGAGTACAAAGACGATAGGGAAGGCGGGGACTCACGTGGCTTGGCTGGCTTACTTCTCAGAGTCAGCTGGGTTGGCTTGCTGGCTTAGACCTTTCACACAGGCTTAGATGGCTTGGAATCTTGTAACTATTAGCTCAGCAGGTTGAAAAGCTGGCTAAGGCTAGGCTGGCTTGAACAGGTTTGATGGGTTGGCTTGGGCATTCTCCCCCTCACAGACTGGCTTATCTCGTAGCTTAATTTGCAAAACCCGGGTCTACCCCTCGTAGGTTTTAACAAATAAGAGATAAGGCACTTAGCTGACCAGAAAATAGTGTAGACAGGTTGACAAATGCTGGCAGGTAGCGTCTTCTGGCTTTGTGAATTCTATCTCCCTGAATCTCCGTAATCAACAAAAAATACGATCCCACCGCTGCCACCACTTGTCGTGTGGGTTTTGGGAGAGCAAATACAGTTGTAATTAAACTCACGGATGGATGGAATTGTAGATATATTGAGTGAGCGAGAAGGAGAACCCAGACTCCTGTTCAGTACTACGCCTATGCCGAGAATGAGATAGAGGCCTCTGACGCTGCGCTCACATGGCGCGGGCCTCTGACGTCACAAGTAACAAGGGATCACAAATGTAACATAGCTAGAATTACTTATAATACACTACACATGTATATCAATATCCTTCAGTTCATACTACTGACAGCATCATCATCTAGAGGTCACCATGTCAGTCAACCAAAGGTACCTGATATCTTCACCGAAATCACCTTACTCAATATTAGCTCCAGGCACTTGGCACTTGCGTTCTGAACTTCTAAATATATTCTCAGGCACTTGGCATTCTCGTCCTTGCTGCTGGATCCTCAGTAATCCCTAACACCTGGCACTCTCTTCCTAGGTTCTCGGCACTCAGTAATCCCCAGTTCTTGGCCCTCTCGCCAGGCACCATCGGTGAGAGGACGGCATAGTGGCCACAACTGTGATATTCTTATCGGAATCTGATGGATGAGTGAGCCAGGCGGCTGCATCAACCATCATGGAGTACAGCTCAGCCACCTGCCCTACACACGGCACATGTCAGCCTTATTGCTGACGTCTTGAGGCTCAGACCAGTGTTTGTCACCATTATAACTACCCTACCACCGCTTCCATCTTCACTTTCACTACCACTTCTAAAACCACTTCTACCATCATTCTACCATCATGGCATCTACCATATACCACATCATAACATAAAGGCTGCACATATTTCTTTTTTAATATAATGTTGTCTAGTGTAAAATAACTTTAATAAGTAAAAATTTGAAATGTTTTGCGGGTCTTATTAACGTTGAAGATGAGGTGCTCAGAGTCTTTGACCGGACCTCTTATGTTAGCCAAGTACACCAGTCCCGCTCCCTCACACTCCACCAACATACCTACATAACAAGGTAGTGACGTACATAACAAGGTAGTGACGTACATGACAAGGTAGTGACGTACATAACAAGGTAGTGGCGTACATATCAAGGTAGTGACGTACATAACAAGGTAGTGACGTACATAACAAGGTAGTGACGTACATAACAAGGTAGTGACGTACATAACAAGATAGTGACGTACATAACAAGGTAGTGACGTACATGACAAGGTAGTGACGTACATAACAAGGTAGTGACGTACATAACAAGGTAGTGACGTACATAACAAGGTAGTGGCGTACATAACAAGGTAGTGATGTACATAACAAGGTAGTGACGTACATAACAAGGTAGTGACGTACATAACAAGGTAGTGACGTACATAACAAGATAGTGACGTACATAACAAGGTAGTGACGTACATAACAAGGTAGTGACGTACATAACAAGGTAGTGACGTACATAACAAGGTAGTGACGTACATAACAAGGTAGTGACGTACATAACAAGGTAGTGACGTACATAACAAGGTAGTGACGTTCATAACAAGGTAGTGACGTACATAACAAGGTAGTGACGTACATAACAAGGTAGTGACGTACATAACAAGGTAGTGACGTACATAACAAGGTAGTGACGTACATAACAAGGTAGTGACGTTCATAACAAGGTAGTGACGTACATAACAAGGTAGTGACGTACATAACAAGGTAGTGACGTACATAACAAGGTAGTGACGTACATAACAAGGTAGTGACGTACATAACAAGGTAGTGACGTACATAACAAGGTAGTGACGTTCATAACAAGGTAGTGACGTACATAACAAGGTAGTGAAGTACATAACAAGGTAGTGACGTACATAACAAGGTAGTGAAGTACATAACAAGGTAGTGACGTACATAACAAGGTAGTGAAGTACATAACAAGGTAGTGACGTACATAACAAGGTAGTGACGTACATAACAAGGTAGTGACGTACATAACAAGGTAGTGACGTACATAAAAAAGTAGATATATATGGGGTAGAGACGCATGTAAGTAAGAAGGGAGAGACGTATGTAAGTCTCTTGTGTCTCACCTTCATCCTGTTCCCTCACTTCCCTCCTTCTCTCTCATCTGCATCCTGCTCCTTCACTACCCTCTTCCTTATCTCTCACCTCCCTCTTCTCTCTTCCTTATCTCTCATCTCCCTCCTGCCTCTGCTCTTCCTTGTCTCTCACCTCCCTCCTCTCTCTTGCTTGTCTCTCACCTCCCTCCTCTCTCTTCCTTATCTCTCATCTTCCTCCTGCCTCTGCTCTTCCTTGTCTCTCACCTCCCTCCTCTCTCTTCCTTGTCTCTCACCTCCCTCCTCTCTCTTCCTTGTCTCTCATCTCCCTCCTGCCTCTGCTCTTCCCTCATGCCGCCTCCTTGCTTCCATGCTTGATCACAAGTGCACCCACAGGTCCACCCCACCTGTGTGTCCACCCACAGGTCCACCCCACCTGTGTGTCCACCCACAGGTCCACCCCACCTGTGTGTCCACCCACAGGTCCACCCCACCTGCGTGTCCACCCACAGGTCCACCCCACCTGCGTGTCCACCAAAAGGTCCACCCCACCTGTGTGTCCACCCACAGGTCCACCCCATCTGTGTATACACCCACAGGTCCACCCCACCTGTGTATACACCCACAGGTCCACCCCACCTGTGTATACACCCACGTGTAGATGCTAGGTGAAATTTGTGTTGGTGTGTACAGTAACACGCAAAGAATGAAAGATTCCAGAATAACTTGGTATATATGCAGTATAGGGAGAACAACTTCGTAAATATGCGGTATAGGGAGAACAACTTGGTATATATGCAGTATAGGGAGAACAACTTGGTATATATGCAGTATAGGGAGAACAACTTGGTATATATGCAGTATAGGGAGAATAACTTGGTATATATATGCAGTATATGGAGAACAACTTGGTATATATGCAATATAGGGAGAACATCTTGGTATATATGCGATATAGGGAGAATAACTTGGTATATATGCGGTATAGGGAGAACAACTTGGTATATATGTAGTATAGGGAGAACAACTTGGTATATATGCAGTATAGGGAGAACAACTTGATATATATGCGGTATAGGGAGAATAACTTGGTATATATGCATTATAGGGAGAACAACTTGGTATATATGCAGTATAGGGAGAACAACTTGGTATATATGCAGTATAGGGAGAACAACTTGATATATATGCGGTATAGGGAGAACAACTTGGTATATATGTAGTATAGGGAGAACAACTTGGTATATATGCAGTATAGGAGAAACAACTTGGTATATATGTAGTATAGGGAGAACAACTTGGTATATATGCAGTATAGGGAGAACAACTTGATATATATGCGGTATAGGGAGAACAACTTGGTATATATGTAGTATAGGGAGAACAACTTGGTATATATGCAGTATAGGAGGAACAATTTGGTATATATACGGTATAGGAAAAACTGATATCGGTATAGGAGAACAACTTGGTATATAATACGAGAAACGTTAGGAGAACAATTGGTAATATAACAAGCGAGAAATCGTTGTAAAGCCAGCTCATGTATAATGTTCGGTATTGGTCCAGACTTGCTACACAAGCCAGCTCATGTATAATGTTCGGTATTGGTCCAGACTTGCTCACACAAGCCAGCTCATGTATAATGTTCGGTATTGGTCCAGACTTGCTCACACAAGCCAGCTCATGTATAATGTTCGGTATTGGTCCAGACTTGCTCACACAAGCCAGCTCATGTATAATGTTCGGTATTGGTCCAGACTTGCTCACACAAGCCAGCTCATGTATAATGTTCGGTATTGGTCCAGACTTGCTCACACAAGCCAGCTCATGTATAATGTTCGGTATTGGTCCAGACTTGCTCACACAAGCCAGCTCATGTATAATGTTCGGTATTGGTCCAGACTTGCTCACACAAGCCAGCTCATGTATAATGTTCGGTATTGGTCCAGACTTGCTCACACAAGCCAGCTCATGTATAATGTTCGGTATTGGTCCAGACTTGCTCACACAAGCCAGCTCATGTATAATGTTCGGTATTGGTCCAGACTTGCTCACACAAGCCAGCTCATGTATAATGTTCGGTATTGGTCCAGACTTGCTCACACAAGCCAGCTCATGTATAATGTTCTCCGTCAGCGCAAAACATTCTAGTTTGAACCAACATTAAGCCATCGTGACATAAACATTAAAACATTTATGAATATCAGGAAAAAGAATTTTTCTGGCGGCATGGAATGCTGAAGTGTGAGTAGGAAGTGTTGTGAGAGTCTTGCGTCTTAAAGACGCTTTATTGTAGTGTGAGTAGCAAGTGTTGTGAGAGTCTTGCGTCTTAAAGACGCTTTATTGTAGTGTGAGTAGCAAGTGTTGTGAGAGTCTGGCGTCTTAAAGACGCTTTATTGTAGTGTGAGTAGTAAGTGTTGTGAGAGTCTGGCGTCTTAAAGACGCTTTATTGTAGTGTGAGTAGCAAGTGTTGTGAGAGTCTGGCGTCTTAAAGACGCTTTATTGTAGTGAGTAGAAGTGTTGTGAGATCTGGGTCAAAGACGCTTTATTGTAGTGTGAGTAGTAAGTGTTGTGAGAGTCTAGCGTCTTAAAGACGCTTTATAAATAACAATACTTTTTTCATATATACTTGAAAGGTTAATAACATAGGATAACCCCAAAAACCCCAAACATTGTGGCTTATTTCTACTGGGGTTCTTCAGTCCCTCTCTCCTTAATCTAATGCAACCCACAACAGACTATCTCCTAGGGAGTAGAGACTTGCTTATACGTCTCTTCTTGCCTGTGGATTAAACCTGAGATTTTATAGTTGTGAGCAGAATTCTTTATCGCTAAGCTACGAGTCAGTACATTTTTTCCTGTTTATACGATAAGTGAAACAAATAATGATGCTTTCACAGAGAAATTCTAATTTCAACATACTCTTGAAATATTGTGAAATAAGGCTTAAATCTGCATGTTATCACCCGAGGGACATTATCTGTAAATTTATTATGGGTTCTGAGAGGTTGAGCAGAGCCAAGATGGTGCCATGTGCTACTGACCTAGTCTGTGTAGCAGCAGTCTGTCATGTGCTACTGACCTAGTCTGTGTAGCAGCAGTCTGTCATGTGCTACTGACCTAGTCTGTGTAGCAGCAGTCTGTCATGTGCTACTGACCTAGTCTGTGTAGCAGCAGTCTGTCATGTGCTACTGACCTAGTCTTGTAGCAGCAGTCTGTCATGTGCTACTGACCTAGTCTGTGTAGCAGCAGTCTGTCATGTGCTACTGACCTAGTCTGTGTAGCAGCAGTCTGTCATGTGCTACTGACCTAGTCTATGTAGCAGCAGCCTCTGTTATGTGCTACTGACCTAGTCTATGTAGCAGCAGTATGTCATGTGCTACTGACCTAGTCTATGTAGTAGCAGGTTCTGTCATGTGCTACTGACCTAGTCTATCTAGTAGCAGGTTCTGCCATGTGCTACTGACCTAGTCTATGTAGCAGCAGCCTCTGTCATGTGCTACTGACCTAGTCTATTTAGTAGCAGGTTCTGTCATGTGCTACTGACCTAGTCTGTGTAGCAGCAGCCTCTGTCATGTGCTACTGACCTAGTCTGTGTTGGAGCAGGCTCTGTCATGTCATGAAGGGCCAGGTTGTGTAGTGCAGCTGTAGTAACTAGTGAGAGTAGTAGTCTGTCAAGGTCTGGATCTCTTGAATCGTTATGATTGTGCATATCATTTACTAATATTGTTTGTGTATATCATCTACTAACAGTGTTGTCTCTATTCTTACAGACATCGACGTCTTGGTGAGTGTCTGGTGGTGCTTAGAGATGCACCACACCTGGGGCATCACCACATCTAGAGCATCACTATACATATCGTGAGATCAATATTTAACACCTCATTGCTTTTAAAATGTAACATAAAAGGAATTATTTTTAGAATACAATAGATTTTTCCCCAACTCAATGAAAAACTAAGTTGAATGATGGTGTTATTTTGTTTGTCTGCAGAAATATAAGAATGTTTAATGAGGCTGGTCTTGAATACATGATGATTCATAACCCACTCAGTGAAGTTTTTGGTCATGTGACTAAGACCTTTCCCTGGTTTGCTGCTCCACTTGGTGCAAGATTATACATCACATTATGTGATGGGAGGACCCCAACCATGACAAACACATAGATGAACTCCTCCGACTGATGGAAGAGTAAGAAAGGTCCATGTTTCCAGGAAAATGAATGGTCAGAGAAAAGACGATCTATAAGTGTAAAAGAAGTGTGAATAGAAGGAAAGGAATATTGAATCAAGGAATATGGGGCATAGCAAGCTAGGTGAGAGTGAGTATCCCTCACCTGTAATGTGCTCGTCCCAAGCCTTTGGGAAGAGGTACCTCAATATTTTCACTGCTATATGGGTCGGCGTCGGAGCTGTGGCGCTCCCATTGGCTCCGCGAGGTGAATTTTGGGGTTTTATGCAAATTATGCTAGCTAGATTGTGGCTGAGAAGGATAATATGAAGCCAAGGCGAATGTAAAGATTTTATTTTTAGCATTTAAATGCAGTTAATGTTACATGTTCCCCTCAAGTGTAAAGTATATATCTTAAAACCTAAACGTCTTTTGGCTTTCCTTCGTTATATATTTAACATTTATCACCATATTTGTAAATGCTTCAGAAGTTCTTTGAGTTCACGCCTAGACGTATGTTCAAGTGAACACTGAAGGTTTATTGTGGTGTCCAACTGTTGTTATTGGTACTCTGTGTGGCCCATTTATGTGTCATCCACTGTCCTGATGTTATTGTTGGTACACTGTGTGGCCCATATATATGTCATCCACTGTCCTGCTGTTGTTATTGGTACACTGTGTGGCCCATATATATGTCATCCACTGTCCTGCTGTTGTTATTGGTACATTGTGTGGCCCATATATATGTCATCCACTGTCCTGCTGTTGTTATTGGTACATTGTGTGGCCCATATATATGTCATCCACTGTTCTGCTGTTGTTATTGGTACACTGTGTGGCCCATATATATGTCGTCCACTGTCCTGATGTTATCGGTACACTGTATGGCCCATATATATGTCATCCACTGTCCTGCTGTTGTTATTGGTACACTGTATGGCCCATATATATGTCATCCACTGCCCTGCTGTTGTTATTGGTACATTGTGTGGCCCATATATATGTCCACTGTCCTGATGTTGTTATTGGTACACTGTGTGGCCCATATTTATGTCATCCACTGTTCTGCTGTTGTTATTGGTACACTGTGTGGCCCATATATATGTCATCCACTGTTCTGCTGTTGTTATTGGTACACTGTGTGGCCCATATATATGTCATCCACTGTTCAGCTGTTGTTATTGGTACACTGTGTGGCCCATATATATGTCATTCACTGTTCTGCTGTTGTTATTGGTACACTGTGTGGCCCATATAAATGTCATCCACTGTTCTGCTTGTGTTATTGGTACACTGTGTGGCCCATATATATGGCATCATTTGTTCAGTGTGTTGTTCATGTGTTCGTTACTTTCCTCGTTGACGAGTAAATGTTGCATAATTCGTCTTGTAAGTTATATTACATAATTCGTCCTTGTGAGCAGTATCCCACAAGGACTTAGTTTAGTCGTAGACCTCGTACCTCACAATCTTAACTCACGGGTAGAGCGCTTGGATCACAACCCAATGATTTTGGGTTCGATTCTCGGACGAACTGAGACGTAGTGACACGTTTGTGTTACATCTGCTTCCTCTCTAACATAAAGTTGTGAACAGCGGTGATGGCAGGACCCAGCTGCCCTCTTCTAGCAGTAAATAGATGGGCAGCTGTTAATGTGTGTCGCATCCTGGGGAAGAAAACAACACCAGCAGAATGAAAGGTCACACTGCTAGGATTTCCTCTTGCTGATGAGGGTCACCCATACACGCACAAATATATACAACTCTTTCAGGCCAATACCTTGGCCTGCTCTTGTGAATTCCTAGCATTGTAAAAATCTCTAGTTGGTCGATGCATGCAGGGGATGAGATGAAAAGCTGTAAGCCACCTGCCTGAAAGCTGGCTGCCTTGGATCAACGTCTAGCGAGAGCTGGACTCCAGTGTGGTACGGTCGGTAAAAGCACTGCGTACCTTGTCACAAGGTTCGTAGGTTCGAGTCTCCTTCGGCCAGAGATCAGTGTTTGTAAATATTTCGTCTTCTCTTGCGAATTCCTAGCACACACACACACACACACACACACACACACACACACACACACACACACACACACACACACACACACACACACACACACACACACATATATATATATATATCTCAATAACAACACTGCGCTTGCCAGGGTTCGAACCCATGTACTGGCCCATCATTGTGAGCGAGAACCACATGACGCCTTTACCCACAGGACCACTCAATAATATATAAATAATATAATAATAATATAATATATAAATACTGCTCGTAGGCAGAATGAAATTAGCTTGTAAGCTCCCATACCTCCGTATGTCCTCGGACCAAGGTAAAACACATAGCTCTGTGCTGTGTGCTTAGTTCTTGTAGGGTTTGGTGGTCCTGTGGGTAAAGGTGTCATGTGGTTCTCGCTCACAATGATGGGCCAGTACAACATGGGTTCGAACCCTGGCTAGCGCAGTGTTCTTATTGATCAATACCACTCGTTCGTGGTTACAATAATATATGTATATATATATATATATATATATATATATATATATATATATATATATATATATATATATATATATATATATATATATATATATATATATATATATATATATATATATATATATATATATATATATATATATATATATATATATATATATATATATATATATACTGTATATTATTAGTCCGGAAAAGATTGTGATTGTTGTGATGGGAGGAAAGACTGTGGTATGGTAAGAGCCAGGATTCGACCCCTACAACTACAACAAGGTAAATACAGCTTGGCCACCACAGCTGAACAAGGTTTTTATCACCGCTGATTCGCTGTCATTCAATATTTCTGTTTGATGGTCAATTTTGGTAAGAATCCTTGATGGTATTGGTCAAATAAGCGTCGTCTGCAGGAGATGTGGCATCTTGGCAAAAGCGAACAAGCAGCAGCACTCCAGGTTTTGACCAGAAATCAGCTGACAGATCTTTCACTGTCAGCTGACAATGACCACCAGAGACAAAAATGCAGCGAATGTCACCGTAGACGGCAAGGATCGTCCCGCTGTTATGAATGTCACCGTAGACGGCAAGGATCCTCCCGCTGTTATGAATGTCACCGTAGACGTCAAGGGTCCTTCCGCTGTTATGAATGTCACCGTAGATGGTAAGGATCCTCCCGCTGTTATGAAAGTCACCGTAGACGGCAAGGATTGTCCCGCTGTTATGAAAGTCACTGTAGATGGTAAGGATCCTCCCGCTGTTATGAATGTCACCGTAGATGTTAAGGATCCTCCCGCTGTTATGAATGTCACCGTAGACGGCAAGGATTGTCCCGCTGTTATGAAAGTCACTGTAGATGGTAAGGATCCTCCCGCTGTTATGAATGTCACCGTAGATGGTAAGGATCCTCCCGCTGTTATGAAAGTCACCGTAGACGGCAAGGATTGTCCCGCTGTTATGAAAGTCCGTAATGGTAAGGATCCTCCGCTGTATGAATGTCACCGTAGATGGTAAGGATCCTCCACTGTTATGAAGTCACCGTAGACGGCAAGGATGTCCTCGCTGTTATGAAAGTCGCCGTATATGCTAAGGATCCTCCAGCTGTTATGTCATCGTAGACGGCAACGATCCTCCCACTGTTATGAATGTCACCGTAGACGGCAAGGGTCCTCCCGCTGTTATGAAAGTCACCGTAGACGGCAACGATCCTCCCGTTATGAAAGTCACCGTAGAGGCAACGATCCTCCCACTGTTATGAATGTCACCGTAGACGGCAAGGATCCTCCCGCTGTTATGAAAGTCACCGTAGATGGCAACGATCCTCCCGTTATGAAAAGTCACCGTAGATGGCAACGATCCTCCCACTGTTATGAATGTCACCGTAGACGGCAACGATCCTCCCACTGTTATGAATGTCACCGTAGATGGCAACGATCCTCCCACTGTTATGAATGTCACCGTAGATGGCAACGATCCTCCCACTGTTATGAAAGTCACCGTAGATGGCAAGGATCCTCCCACTGTTATGAATGTCACCGTAGACGGCAAGGATCCTCCCACTGTTATGAAAGTCACCGTAGATGGCAGGGATCCTCCCGCCTGTTGACTGATCAAGTCCCACACAGTGAGTGACGCAAGATCTCCACACGTAGTGACCTTCAGTTACCCACACAGTGAGTGACCTTCAGTGTACCCACACAGTGACCTTCAGTGTACCCACGGAGTGACCTTCAGTTACCCGCAGTGACCTTCAGGTTACCCACACAGTCCACAGTGACCTTCAGCGTTACCCACACAGTGACCTTCAGGTTACCCACACAGTGACCTTCAGCGTTACCCACACAGTGACCTTCAGTGTTACCACACGAGTGACCTTCAGTGTTACCCACACGAGTGACCTTCAGTGTTACCACACGGAGTGACCTTCAGTGTTACCCACGCAGTGACCT
Source organism: Cherax destructor (assembly GCA_009830355.1). Lineage (NCBI taxonomy): Eukaryota > Metazoa > Arthropoda > Malacostraca > Decapoda > Parastacidae > Cherax > Cherax destructor. The sequence goes on along the minus strand of WNWK01002149.1, from coordinate 57,299 downwards.
TCAGTGTTACCCACACAGTGACCTTCAGCGTTACCCACACAGTGACCTTCAGCGTTACCCACACAGTGACCTTCAGCGTTACCCACACAGTGACCTTCAGTGTTACCCACACAGTGAGTGACCTTCAGTTACCCACACAGTGAGTGACCTTCAGTTACCCACACAGTGAGTGACCTTCAGCGTTACCCACGCAGTGACCTTCAGCGTTACCCACACAGTGACCTTCAGCGTTACCCACACAGTGACCTTCAGCGTTACCCACACAGTGACCTTCAGTGTTACCCACACAGTGAGTGACCTTCAGTGTTACCCACACAGTGAGTGACCTTCAGTGTTACCCACACAGTGAATGACCTTCAGTGTTACCCACACAGTGACCTTCAGTATTACCCACACAGTGACCTTCAGTATTACCCACTCAGTGACCTTCAGTGTTACCCACACAGTGAGTGACCTTCAGTGTTACCCACACAGTGACCTTCAGTGTTACCCACACAGTGACCTTCAGTGTTACCCACTCAGTGACCTTCAGTGTTACCCACACAGTGACCTTCAGTTACCCACACAGTGAGTGACCTTCAGTTACCCACACAGTGAGTGACCTTCAGTGTTACCCACGCAGTGACCTTCAGTGTTACCCACACAGTGACCTTCAGTGTTACCCACGCAGTGACCTTCAGTGTTACCCACGCAGTGACCTTCAGTGTTACCCACACAGTGAGTGACCTTCAGTGTTACCCACACAGTGAGTGACCTTCAGTGTTACCCACACAGTGAGTGACTTTCAGTGTTACCCACACAGTGAGTGGTGGAGTACCTGGAGGGAGAGTAGTGGAGTACCTAGAGGGAGAGTGGGGGATTACCTGGAAGAAGAGTGGGGGAGTAAAGGGAAGCCAAATAAAAGAATTTGAGAGACATGGATAACTGGTCAGGGAGCGAAGGAGGAAACAGTGTAATGAGCTGAGAGGGAGTTGGAATAACGAAGAGAGAGTAACAGGGGAAGGTAGAGAAGAGGATGAGTAGAGGGAAGAAGAGGAAGTAATAGAAGAGGATGAGTAGAGGGAAGAAAAGGAAGTAATAGGAGAAGAAAGAGAGAGAGAGATAGATAGATATTGAGATTGAGAGATTTCCCCAGGATATTTACCTGTGAATGAGAAATATTTAGGAAAATAACAGGATTCTCTATATTTAATTAATTATTTGAATAATTGTTTTAATCTACTGGTGGTATTGTTTATTAATATTGTTTATTAATAGTATTGTTTATTAATATTGTTTATTAATATTGTTTATTAATAGTATTGTTTATTAATATTCTTTATTAATAATATTGTTTATTAATATTCTTTATTAATAGTATTGTTTATTAATATTCTTTATTGCTAGTATTGTTTATTAATATTCTTTATTGATAGTATTGTTTATTAATAGTATTATTTATTGATAGTATTGTTTATTAATAGTATTGTTTATTAATATTCTTTATTGCTAGTATTGTTTATTAATATTCTTTATTGATAGTATTGTTTATTAATAGTATTATTTATTGATAGTATTGTTTATTAATAGTATTGTTTATTAATATTCTTTATTAATAGTATTGTTTATTAATATTCTTTATTGATAGTATTGTTTATTAATATTATTTATTGATAGTATTGTTTATTAATAATATTGTTTATTGATATTATTGTTTATTAATAGTATTGTTTATTAATATTCTTTATTAATAGTATTGTTTATTAATATTCTTTATTGATACTATTGTTTATTAATAGTATTGTTTATTGATAGTATTGTTTATTAATAGTATTGTTTATTAATATTCTTTATTAATAGTATTGTTTATTAATATTCTTTATTGATAGTATTGTTTATTAATAGTATTGTTTATTAATATTCTTTATTGGTAGTATTGTTTATTAATATTCTTTATTAATAGTATTGTTTATTTATTATTGTTAGTATTTATTGTTAGTATTTATGTATCATTAGTATTTTTGTGTTGATAGTAGTTATATCTTGGTATTATTTGTGTTAATATCGTCAATATATTGTTGAGTTGATGTGAACATTAGAACAGTGTCACATTTTACATGGTGCTCAGAAGATCATTATTAAAGTCGGAGGAACACCACCTTCCCTGCTGCTGCTGCTGCTTCACCTACTGCTGCTTCACCTACTGCTGCTTCTTCTACTGCTGCTGCTGCTACTACTATTACTGCTGCTACTACTTCATCTACTGCTGCTACTACTATTAGTGCTACTGCTGCTTCACCTACTGCTGCTGCTGCTACTACTATTACTGCTGCTGCTACTGCTGCTGCTTCATCTACTGCTGCTTTACCTACCTGCTGCTGCTGCTTACTACGCTGCTGCTGTCACCTACTGCTGCTTCACCTACTGCTGCTTCACCTACTGCTGCTGCTGCTATTGCTTCACCTACTGCTGCTGCTACTATTATTACTGCTGCTGTTACTACTGCTGCTTCACCTACTGCTGCTGCTACTGCTTCATCTACTGCTGCTACTGCTGCTTCACCTACTTCTGCTGCTACTACTATTACTGCTGCTACTGCTGCTATTACTGCTGCTGCTTCACCTGCTGCTGCTGCTCTACGCTACTACTGCTGCTAGCTACTACTGCTACCTGCTGCTCTATCTGCTGCTGCTGCTCTACTGCTTACTATTACTGCTGCTGCTGCTCACTACTGTCTGCTACTATGCTACTCTCTGCTGCTACTACTACTCTGCTGCTACTCTACTGCTGCCCGCATACTACTATTACTGCTGCTACTATTCTTCTATGCTGCTGAGCTGTCTACTGCTCGCTATCGACCTGCTGCTACTACTATTACTGCTGCTACTTGCTACTGCTGCTGATACTATATTACTGCTGCTGCTAAGCTGCTTGCTACGCTGTGTCTACTGCTGCTCACTTTGCTGAATACTCATTACTGGTGTGTGCTACGCACCGTACATTTTACTGATAGCTGCTGAAGCTGTAGGTGCTAGTGTTTGCGCAGTGTTGAATCAGGTCAGTGTGTGTGAATATAGGACCTGATGTCTACACAAGGTGCAGTGTGTGAATATAGGACGTTCTGAGTGTCTGCACAGGGTGCAGGGTGTGTAAGGACGTTCTGAGTGTCTCACAGGGTGCAGGTGTGTGTAAGGACGTTCTGAGTGTCTGCACAGGTGCAGGTGTGGATAAGGACGTTCTGAGTGTCTGCACAGGGTGCAGGGTGTGTAAAGGACGTTCTGAGTGTCTGCACAGGGTGCAGGGTGTGTAAAGGACGTTCTGAGTGTCTGCACAGGGTGCAGGGTGTGTAAAGGACGTTCTGAGTGTCTGCACAGGGTGCAGGGTGTGTAAAGGACGTTCTGAGTGTCTGCACAGGGTGCAAAGTGTGTAAAGGACGTTCTGAGTGTCTGCACAGGGTGCAGGATGTGTAAAGGACGTTCTGAGTGTCTACACAAGGTGCAGTGTGTGTGAATATAGGACGTGCTGAGTGTCTACACAAGGTGCAGGGTGTGTGAATATAGGACGTGCTGAGTGTCTACACAAGAAGCAGTGTGTGTGAATATAGGACGTGCTGAGTGTCTACACAAGGAGCAGTGTGTGTGAATATAGGACGTGCTGAGTGTCTACACAAGGTGCAGTGTGTGTGAATATAGACGTCTGAGTGTCTACACAAGGTGCAGGTGTGTAATATAGGACGTCTGAGTGTCTACACAGGTGCAGGTGTGTGAAATGGACGTGCTGAGGTGTCTACACAGGTGCAGTGTGTGTAATATAGGACGTCTGAGTGTCTACACAAGGTGCAGGTGTGAATATAGAACGTGCTGAGTGTCTACACAGGTGCAGGTGTGTGAATATAGGACGTTGCTGAGTGTCTACACAAGGTGCAGGTGTGTGAATATAGGACGTCTGAGTGTCTACACAAGGTGCAAGGTGTGTAATATAGGACGTTCTGAGTGTCTACACAAGGTGCAGGTGTGTGAATATAGGACGTGCTGAGTGTCTCACAAGGTGCAGGGTGTGTGAATATGGGACGTCTGAGTGTCTACACAAGGTGCAGTGTGTGTAATATAGGACGTCTGAGTGTCTACACAAGGTGCAGGTGTGTGAATATAGGACGTCTGAGTGTCTACAAAAGGTGCAGGGTGTGTAAAGACGTTCGAGGTCTACACAGGGTGCAGGTGTGTAAAGACGTTCTGAGTGTCTACACAGGTGCAGGGTGTGTAAAAGACGTTCTGAGTGTCTACACAGGGTGCAGGGTGTGTAAAAACGTTCTGAGTGTCTGCACAGGGTGTAGGGTGTGTAAAGGACGTTCTGAGTGTCTCCACAGGGTGCAAGGTGTGTAAGGACGTTCTGAGTGTCTGCACAGGGTGCAGGGTGTGTAAGGACGTTCTGACAGCAGTGAATAGACGTGGGACAAAGTGAAATAGGACGCTGAGGTAAGCAGGTGTGTAAACGTTGAGGTCTACACAGGTGGTAAAACGTCGAGTGTCAAAGGCAGTGTAAGACGTCTGAGGTTACAGGGCAGGTGTAAAAGTCTGAGTGTCTACAGGAGGTGTAAGAGTTGAGGTTACACAGGGTGCAGGGTTAAAGACGTTCTGAGGTTACAGGCAGTGTGTAAAAACGTTCTGAGTGCTACAGGCAGGTGTAAAGAACGTTCTGAGGTCAAGGTGCAGGTTTAAGACTTCAGGCGGTGGGGGACTTGAGTGCGGGGTAGGACGTTCTAGTCTACAGGTGCAGTGTGAAGATGTTCTGAGGCAGGTTAGACTGTGCACAGGCAGGTAGGACGTTCTGGGTCTGCACAGGAGGGTGTGATTTGAGGTCTGCAGGCAGGGGCGTTCTGGTCACAGGTGAGGTGTGTAGACCAGGTCTACGGGTGTGGGTGAGGACGTCTGATGTCCCAGGGGCAAGGTGTAAGGACGTCTGGTCTCACAGGCAGTGTTAGGACGTTCTGAGTCGCACAGTGCAGGGTTTAGACGTTTGATGTCTGCACAGGTGCAGGGTGTGTGATTCTGAGGTCTGCACATCAGTGTGTAGGACGTTGAGGTCTGCACAGGTGGTTGGACGTTCTGAGTGTCACAGGTGCAGTGTGTGTGAATATAGGACGTGCTGAGTGTCTACACAAGGTGCAGGGTGTGTATAGGACGTGCTGTGTCTACACAGAAGCAGTGTGTGTGAATATAGGACGTGCTGAGTGTCTAAAGGAGCAGTTGGTGAATATAGGACGTGAGTGTCTACACAGGAGCAGTGTGTGAATATAGGACGTGTGGTGTCAGACCAAGGAGCAGTGTGTGTGAATATAGGACGTGCTGAGTGTCTACACAAGGAGCAGTGTGTGTGAAATAGGATGTGAGTGTCTACACAAGGTGCAGTGTGTGTGAATATAGGACGTTGAGTGTCTACACAAGGGCAGTGTGTGTGAATATAGAACGTGCTGAGTGTCTACACAAGGGCAGGTGTGTGAATATAGGACGTGCTGAGTGTCTACACAAGGTGCAGGGTGTGAATATAGGACGTGCTGAGTGTCTACACAAGGTGCAGGTGTGTGAATATAGGACGCTGAGTGTCTCACAAGGCAGGGTGTGTGAATATAGGACGTTGAGTGCTACACAAGGTGGGTGTGTGAATATAGAACGTCCTGAGTGTCTACACAAGGTGCATTGGTGAATATAGGACGTGCTGAGTGTACACAAGGTGCAGTGTGTAATATAGAACGTCCTGAGTGTCTAACTAGGTGAAGTGTAAGAACGTTCTGAGTGTCTAAGTGCAGTGTGTAAAGAACGTTCTTGTGTTGACACAGTAGAGGTCTGAAGAACGTTCTGAGTGTCTACACAGGTTTGAGTGTGTAAAAACGTTCTGAGTGTCTATAAGAGTCAGTGTGTGTAAAGAAAGTTCTGAGTGTCTACACAGGGTGCAGGGTGTGTAAAGAACGTTCTGAGTGTCTACACAGGGTGCAGGGTGTGTAAAGAACGTTCTGAGTATCTACACAGGGTGCAGGTTGTGTAAAGAACGTTCTGAGTGTCTACATAGGGTGCAGGGTGTGTAAAGAACGTTCTGAGTGTCTACACGGTGCAGGGTGTGTAAAGGACGTTCTGAGTGTCTGTACAGGGTGCAAGGTGTGTAAAGGACGTTCTGAGTGTCTGCACAGGGTGCAGGGTGTGTAAAGGACGTTCTGAGTGTCTGCACAGGGTGCAGGGTGTGTAAAGGACGTTCTGAGTGTCTGCACAGGGTGCAGGGTGTGTAAAGGACGTTCTGAGTGTCTGCACAGGGTGCAGGGTGTGTAAGGACGTTCTGAGTGTCTGCACAGGGTGAGGTGAGGACGTTCTGAGGGCACAGTGCAGGGTGTGTAAGGACGTTCTGAGTGTCTGCAAGGCAGGGTGCAGTGGTCGCAAGGTGGTGAAGGACGTTCTGAGTGTCTGCACAGGGTGCAGGGTGTGTAAAGGACGTTCTGAGTGTCTGCACAGGGTGCAGGGTGTGTAAAGGACGTTCTGAGTGTCTGCACATGGTGCAGGGTGTGTAAAGGACGTTCTGAGTCTCTGCACAGGGTGCAGGGTGTGTAAAGGACGTTCTGAGTGTCTGCACAGGGTGCAGGGTGTGTAAAGGACGTTCTGAGTGCTCCATAAGGGTCACAACTTTAATATGAGAAGCTGCAGGTGTGGGGCCACGGTGGAAGATGATTTACGTAATGGGCAAACCAGCAACACGGCGAGGCTGGCCACAGCGAGTGACTGACCACAGCGAGTGGCTGGCCACAGCGAGTGACTGACCACAGCGAGTGGCTGGCCACAGCGAGTGGCTGGCCACAGCGAGTGGCTGGCTCTTGCCAGAGGATGAGTGTCTGGCATTTTCTAAGGGTATCTAGTATCAAGCATCATAGATCTTAAGGTGTCTTGTGTATCTAGTGGCATCCATGTTAACGGTATGTAATACGTAGGTCTACGTCATCGGTATTGGTATTAGTAAAGCCGTGTTAGTCTCAACTATACTAGGTTATGAAGTATACAAAAAATTCTCAATCAAGTCAGAGATTAAAGTTTTCCCTCAGAGAATAGACGTTTAAGGATTAACGTTAAAAAATGCACCGTCCGTAAAATTTTCGACTAAAGTGTTGAAAAGTTGAATACAAGTGAAAGACTTAGCAAAAAAGAAACATTGAAAGAAACAGCTGACTGACATTTACCTCTCCACGATGAACGTTTATCGGAAATTCACCTAAACTCTGATGAGAGTGGAATTAGATGAGGATATCTTGAGTGTTTCAACAGATGAGGCTAACTTGAGTGTTTCAACAGATGAGGCTATCTCAGTGTTTCAACAGATGAGGCTATCTGAGTGTTTCAACAGATGAGGCTATCTTGAGTGTTTCAACAGATGAGGCTATCTGAGTGTTTCAACAGATGAGGCTATCTTGAGTGTTTCAACAGATGAGGCTATCTGAGTGTTTCAACAGATGAGGCTATCTGAGTGTTTCAACAGATGAGGCTATCTTGAGTGTTTCAACAGATGAGGCTATCTTGAGTGTTTCAACAGATGAGGCTATCTTGAGTGTTTCAACAGATGAGGCTATCTGAGTGTTTCAACAGATGAGGCTATCTTGAGTGTTTCAACAGATGAGGCTATCTTGAGTGTTTCAACAGATGAGGCTATCTTGAGTGTTTCAACAGATGAGGCTATCTTGAGTGTTTCAACAGATGAGGCTATCTTGAGTGTTTCAACAGATGAGGCTATCTGAGTGTTTCAACAGATGAGGCTATCTGAGTGTTTCAACAGATGAGGCTATCTTGAGTGTTTCAAGAGATGAGGCTATCTTGAGTGTTTCAACAGATGAGGCTATCTGAGTGTTTCAACAGATGAGGCTATCTGAGTGTTTCAAGAGATGAGGCTATCTTGAGTGTTTCAAGAGATGAGGCTATCTTGAGTGTTTCAACAGATGAGGCTATCTTGAGTGTTTCAACAGATGAGGCTATCTTGAGTGTTTCAACAGATGAGGCTATCTTGAGTGTTTCAACAGATGAGGCTATCTGAGTGTTTCAACAGATGAGGCTATCTTGAGTGTTTCAACAGATGAGGCTATCTTGAGTGTTTCAACAGATGAGGCTATCTTGAGTGTTTCAACAGATGAGGCTATCTAGTGTTTCAACAGATGGGCTATCTGAGTGTTTCAACAGATGAGGCTATCTGAGTGTTTCAACAGATGAGGCTATCTTGAGTGTTTCAACTAATGAGGCTATCTTGAGTGTTTCAACAGATGAGGCTAACTTGAGTGTTTCAACAGATGAGGCTATCTGAGTGTTTCAAGAGATGAGGCTATCTGAGTGTTTCAACAGATGAGGCTATCTGAGTGTTTCAACAGATGAGGCTATCTTGAGTGTTTCAACAGATGAGGCTATCTGAGTGTTTCAACAGATGAGGCTATCTTGAGTGTTTCAACAGATGAGGCTATCTGAGTGTTTCAACAGATGAGGCTATCTTGAGTGTTTCAACAGATGAGGCTATCTGAGTGTTTCAACAGATGAGGCTATCTGAGTGTTTCAACAGATGAGGCTATCTTGAGTGTTTCAACAGATGAGGCTATCTGAGTGTTTCAACAGATGAGGCTATCTGAGTGTTTCAACAGATGAGGCTATCTGAGTGTTTCAACAGATGAGGCTATCTGAGTGTTTCAACAGATGAGGCTATCTGAGTGTTTCAACAGATGAGGCTATCTGAGTGTTTCAACAGATGAGGCTATCTGAGTGTTTCAACAGATGAGGCTATCTGAGTGTTTCAACAGATGAGGCTATCTGAGTGTTTCAACAGATAGGCTATCTGAGTGTTTCAACAGATGAGGCTATCTGAGTGTTTCAACAGATGAGGCTATCTGAGTGTTTCAACAGATGAGGCTATCTGAGTGTTTCAACAGATGAGGCTATCTGAGTGTTTCAACATATGAGGCTATCTGAGTGTTTTTACAGATGAGGCTATCTGAGTGTTTCAACAGATGAGGCTATCTGAGTGTTTCAACAGATGAGGCTATCTGAGTGTTTCAACAGATGAGGCTATCTTGAGTGTTTCAACAGATGAGGCTATCTGAGTGTTTCAACAGATGAGGCTATCTGAGTGTTTCAACAGATGAGGCTATCTGAGTGTTTCAACAGATGAGGCTATCTGAGTGTTTCAACAGATGAGGCTATCTGAGTGTTTCAACAGATAGGCTATCTGAGTGTTTCAACAGATGAGGCTATCTTGAGTGTTTTAACAGATGAGGCTATCTGAGTGTTTCAACAGATGAGGCTATCTGAGTGTTTCAACAGATGAGGCTATCTGAGTGTTTCAACAGATGAGGCTATCTGAGTGTTTCAACAGATGAGGCTATCTTGAGTGTTTCAACAGATGAGGCTATCTGAGTGTTTCAACAGATGAGGCTATCTGAGTGTTTCAACAGATAGGTTATCTGAGTGTTTCAACAGATGAGGCTATTTGAGTGTTTCAACAGATGAGGCTATCTGAGTGTTTCAACAGATGAGGCTATCTTGAGTGTTTCAACAGATGAGGCTATCTTGAGTGTTTCAACAGATGAGACTATCTTGAGTGTTTCAACAGATGAGGCTATCTGAGTGTTTCAACAGATGAGGCTATCTGAGTGTTTCAACAGATGAGGCTATCTTGAGTGTTTCAACAGATGAGGCTATCTGAGTATTTCAACAGATGAGACTATCTTGAGTGTTTCAACAGATGAGGCTATCTGAGTGTTTCAACAGATGAGGCTATCTGAGTGTTTCAACAGATGAGGCTATCTGAGTGT